>WBNH01000695.1:155690-180338 GCA_013401255.1 Urocolius indicus
TTTTAGTTTTAAATTGGCACTAAATTAAAATTCATTCAGCTAGGTGGAGCAGGAGAGCAAACAGAATACTGACCGTTTGGAAAAGCTTATGCTAAATTTTGACTCTTTGTATTTGGGAGCAGTTAACATGACATTGTCATAATTGTAGTAGATGTAGCTAAAATGCCAGGTTTTCCTGCCCAGGTGGAACTTAAATTTTGGAGATACTCAAGTTTCAAAATAAATCTGGGAAAATAGACTCCAGGTACAAAGAGCTTCTGCTCAGCATCTAAGGTGAAATTGAAAGAAGGATAGTGTATCTTACAATCCACTTACTCACTGGTGCCCTTCCACTTTAACTGACTTGTACTGCTTCCCAAAGCAGATCATGAAGCTATAAACAGTTTTTGATAAAATTCTGCTTTAGTCTGTAACATGACCAAATCAGAATCGATGAGAGGTGGCAGGGTTTCTCCTGAAAGGTGAGAGAAAAATGAACAAATTAGCCAGATGTTAAAGCTTCACGTATCATCTGCATTCATCAGGCAGCTAAGAAAAAATTAAGATGAAAAGACACTTTTCAAAGTGTGGGAAAAGTTATTCTCCCCTTGAAAACGCTCCATTGGGGAGAGAGTGTCCTGTGTATGTATTTGTAGTAAACTTGGATGATCCTTTTGGAAAATGAATATACATCAGCCATAGTGTATATCTCAGAGATAGCAGGAACAAGCTTGATTGTATGTCAAATTAGATTCTAATTCCTTCTTCAGTACCAGGTGGGAATAGCAGCACTTAAACCCTCTATGCTCACAGGTATTTCCCTAATTTCTTATCTTACAAAAGACCTGAGATATGTGCTCCTTCAAAAAAACCCCGCCTCCATTATTAATAACAATTCCTTTTTTTTTTTTTTTTTTTTGAGTAAAAAGACCATT
The DNA here is from genome assembly GCA_013401255.1 of Urocolius indicus. Classification (NCBI taxonomy): domain Eukaryota; kingdom Metazoa; phylum Chordata; class Aves; order Coliiformes; family Coliidae; genus Urocolius; species Urocolius indicus. The sequence goes on from WBNH01000695.1 coordinate 156,605, forward strand.
CCTCAAGAGGCTCAGTCTTCATATTCATTCCATGGTCTGAATTATATTAATACCTGAAAATGTACAAAAGTTGGAATAAGCTTAACAAGGGAGACAGAAAATGACAAAAAGAAAAAAAAAAAAAAGAGAAAAACGAGAAGAGAGGGATTTCACAGTCTTTTTAAAGTTTAACAAAAGTTTGGAGCTCCTCTCCTCTATGAGACTTTTGCATAACAAGCTTTAGGAGCAGTCTCATTATCTCATGTGGCAGTCAGTACAGGCCGTCTCTGCTGACACCTGATTGTTCAAATGGATCTGAATTAGTTAAGGTTTATCTCTGAGCAAGGTGATACCTTTATAATGATGCCATGTGATCAGTGTCCTTAGCAAATGTAAGAATACCAGGAATGTTCCTGGCGCCTCACTGACTGTATTTTTAGGATTACAGTCTCTCTCCCATTAAGACTGATAGGGTGATTAGCATAATTAAGTCAGCTGGCCCTGGAACTTTCCTTTGCGATTCAGCAATTATTGGTGTTTTTTTCATCTTTTCCTGTGTTTTCTCAGAAACATCTACTTTGTGTCAAAGAGAAAGGCAATTTTTTTACTCCACAGCAATTTGGCTTTACATCAAGCTTTTCACAGCTTTGTCTCAGGACTCAGTATACCATCACAGAAATCAGAGATGGAAAAGAGCAAATGAATTATCTGGTCCCAAGGCACAGCTAGAGACAACGCAGAATTGTTTTAGACAACAGACTTGCTTCTAGTTCTTACCCAGGTTGGCTTTATTGACCTTTTATTTAAAGAATCATCCCACAGTCCTCTGACATCTTGAAAACCAAGCTTGCATTCTTTTTCATTTATTTACCCCTACATTTCTGTCATTTCTTAACAAATTATAATCTTGTTTTCAATGTGACATGATGATTCCGACTGAAATAGGAGCAGCAGCACAGTCTCCCCTGAAATGAGAGGAATTCTGAGGTGCTCTCTTCAACAGATGCTCAGAGTGTTTCACATAGACAAGATACTTGCTTTGGTCCTCACTTTAAAATCTTGGTGCAGATTCACTTTAGAGGAATAGAATCTTAGATGTTATAGAAAGATTAAGGCTCTCCAAAGATCTTACAAGTGATCTATAGGGAAGAAGGAAATTGGACCTATATTTCCAATGACCTGAAAGGCCGTGTTTGACTGTTGAGTCACACTCTGCCCCTGAGATGATAACTACTGGAAAAGCAAAGAGGCACATAAGTCAGAAAAGTTTTTATGCTTTACAGTACAGGATAAACAAAGGAATGTTTTCAATCTTCCTCTCACCTCGCTATGTATTCCTCATAGGATAAAACAGTAACATTGTTGAAGATATTATAAAAGTGAGGAGCAACATGTAGTTCACCAGGTGTTATTTAATGCCCAAACCCTTTAAATCTATCCCATTTATAATACATATTTTTATGAGCATGTCAAAGATTCAATTAGTATTTGTTACTAATGTTTCCATGTCGTGATTGCTTAATCTTATTACTGAGGTACAATCACATATTAAAACCTTGCTCAGTCATTTGTCATTTCTTTATGAATAATTTATAAATGGAACCTAACTGTAAACTGACCCACTCTCATGTTCGATAATGCTACTCCTCTGATTTCTAGATGGATACGTCTGCCTTGCAGACTGATAGCCAGCGGTTTGTTCACTAAAAATAGCCCCACTTCCGTATTTTCTTTTTGCAGAGTTAGCCTAATATGACCATATTTTAGCACTGAGGAGCTCTCAGGAGTGGAGCAGAGAAGCCCACAGCTATTCTGAAGGCCAAACACAAGGCACAGATGAGTTCTTTGAGCTTTTCTTATCAAAGGGTGTCCTGTGATTAACAGGGACCAACTTACACGGGCATAACATTAAACTAATTTTCTCTATCTTTCTCTATTCATTTCCATGCAACAGAAATAAGATCACATTTTCCCTTCTGTCACCTCAAAATTGTCTTCTTCCCATCTGAACCTAAAGGACTCAGGCGCTGATATTCTCTTTCTATTTGAGATACAACAGCCTGTGTGTGTCCAACTTTCCTCTCCCAAGCATTCCTCTTCAGCACAATTCTGAACAGATCAAAACTCTGAGTCTCTTTCTTACCTGACTTCATAAATGAACCTATTTTCCCCTCGGATTGTATAAGACCATCAATAGCAACAACAGTGGCCATTGACAGAAGTTTTGAAGATTATGAGCAAATATTGTTCTTCCTCTAGGATGTGGAAATTGTACCTGGCTGTGATGAAAAGATAGATCCTGTCCTAGTGTAAGCATCACATAGGCTACTACCTGAAGATCTGAGCCCATACAACTCTTGTATTGATGCTAAATGTAAGGTACAAGTGTTAACATGGCATGCAAGCGTAAAAAAAATATAGAAACAGAAACTGTGTCGAGAGAGAAAAGATCAAAATTGTCTATTAAGGATGCTGACAACATAATATAAGATGAATAAAAAGCAGAAATTAATTAAAACCAGAAAAGTCAGGAAGAATGAGGACATAAAATTGGGATGTAACAGAAAAAGACAGTGAAAATTCTGTAGGGAGCTGACAGTTTAGGGACATATGTACTCAGCCTTTTATAAAGCACGTGTCCTGAAGGTGTGAGAAGTCACAACCAACATTTTTGAAAGCACATGTGTGTTAGGTACTTCTGGTGTATCTGCCACATAGTTTGGAGCATATTCTAGTACATTTGGATCAGGATTTCTGTTTCCTTTTTTTCTCAGGGAAATTAGTTTGCATGTATGAAGCCAGTGTAGAGGTGTGAACCAACAGAAAGTGGAGATCTGCAGATTTGTTTAACATCTATAGATGTCTACATACACAGCATATATAACAGTGCAAATATAAATGCAAATATGGATGTAAATAGATGTATAAATATAAGTGTATATATAAGTGTGGGGTCTGGTTTTTTTTTTTTTCTAGACAAATTGCTAATAAGAACATGGCTTCTGTGTTAAAGGTCTAGCATAATCTCCTTAATTATTTTGGATGTCAAGTACATTTAATTAAACTCATGCTTGCAGCCAGAAATGCACATGGACTAGAATGGAGAGGGAGAGAATGGAGAAGCTGTAAAATTACTTGGCTTCTCAAAGAAGTCATTACTCGGCTTAAGAGACCTGAGAGATGATAGGATTTAATCAAGTCCTAATTGCCTTGAATTTGAGGGTTATAAAGGATGGTGAAGGCCTCTGTATAGATTGGGAAAGTGAAGTCAAATGGTTTACCCATCTATCATTAAGAGAGAAGAGACTGGAGATGATTGCTAGGAATTATAGAAGTGCTGGCAGTCAATATTGCTTTCATTCCAAACATATTGATGGCTTGACTTCTGGGATGTTGGGGTCATTGCAATTGGGTTTTTTGGCTAAGCAAATGCAAAATCATATAATGATCAGCATGTCGGTGAAAAATAGAGTAAAAGATGGCCACAGTATGAAGACAAAAAAGGGGAGACAGTGTGACAGATAGAATCTGGTAATGAGACAGTGAGATGAAATAATTGAAAGATGAAATGCACCAGCAAACTAAATTTCCTCTGAAATGCCAATTCCTCTGAAATCCCAATAGTGGGTTGTAATGGTTGTAAATGTACTGATAGTTGTCTTATTAGCCTTGTGGAGTAAGATTTTTCTCTCTCAAACACAACCATTTGCCTTAATGCTTATTTAACTGATGCCGTTACAGAATAGCAATAGCAGTCTCTCTGAAGTCCAACAAATCTATAACCCATCTGTTTGTATAGAATAAATCCTCTGCTACAACCGGCAGGACTTAAAGAGCAGTGCAGTGCTGTCTGCAGCAGCATCACAAATGTAGAGCATTAAATGACATCTCTAGCCCTGGGCTGGCCTATAGCAGAGCTGGAAATGCTAAGATAGATTAGTAGATGGTTAGTTAGTAACTTTAAAATAATTTATGTTTACATCTTCCCATTTCCGAGTGAAAATTTCTTTTCACAAGTGGTCTTAGTTCCTTTCTTTTTTAGGGTATGCACTTGTAACTTTAGCCAAAGTGACTTGACTCCTCTCTGTATCCAAACCATCTGAACCAAAGGTACCTTCAGCTTAGTATCCTGTTTCTGTCAATGGTCAAAACTGTATATGTAGGAAGGTTTATTGTTTAGTTATTATGACGTTATTACATTATTACTTTCATGTTATCCTCAGCTGAGCATCAGCAAACACATGTGCTTATTACAGTAAATTCTTAAATGTATAAGCTACCTCCATGAAACTGCTGCATTTCATGAGACCCTAGGGGTAAGTTAAGGAATCTGCAGTCAGTTGATGGGTGGTAACTTGCTGTGCTGTCATAAAATGAACGTCAGGGCTGCAGCTAGATATCACTTTAAATACTGGCACTCAAGACTGGAGCCAAAACATAATATTATAGAATAAAAATCTTCCCCCAATCTATTCACTTTTTATTACAGCAGCTGCAATAGCACAGCTGGAACTAGAATAGCAGGCAGATGAAGATGAAAAATGTTTTACTGGAAAAGTCCCATTACTTGTGGTTGTCAGGAAGGGGTGACTGAATTTGTGGATCCTCTCCTACCACACAAAGGCTTTCTTAATCTACCACTCTAATAAGTGCCAAGTCATCTGAAATTCACATCCTTTTTCAGGGGAGACCCTGAGTTCAAGACGGTTAGATCCCAAATATTGCTTTGGTACAAAGCAGACACACACTCTTCAGAATGAATTTTCATTTCAGGACCTGACCGTTATAAAGCTGGAATCATTAGGTACCCTGGTTTTATTTTCTGACCTCAGGCTGGTTTATATTTTTAGTTACTGCATTGGTAGCTGATCTCTCTTTTTTTTTCATTTGTGTGCACAAAAAAAAAATCCACACAAGTCAACAGAAGCCCCCTTGCTTATACCAAATATTCTTCTTTGTGATAGACTTTGGACAGAGGTTTTAGTGTGAAGGAAAACTTAGAGGGGAACTGATTGTAAGCTTGCGTGCCAAAAGAAGTGTAAGATGCGGAGTCAAATACAGGATGTCCACTGCCTTTATTTTTGCATAGTGTCTTTCAGAACATGCTGCAGTTTCTTTGAATGTGTTTGCCAATACACATTAATCTATAAAACCTGGCATGCTAAAGCAACTTGTAACAATTCATAGCAATTAAATGGCCATGAGGTGAGTGAGAAAGATCAAGCTGTCTTTAAATGGCATTGATAGAAATGAGAAAAGTTGTCACGAAGCAGGAATGTTTTCAGGATGTTTTGTCTTGTTTTCAGGAATTGTCTGCTAGAGAGTTTGTTGCTGAAGCCCTGTTTGGCCAGATACTGATTTTTCTTAGAATGGCAAAGGAAGAAAGCCAATGTGAGAGTGATCAGAAGATAGTGATATATGTAGTCTATTAGTAAGTATTTATTCCTTTATTTTTTTCCACTATAGGAAGCAAGTTAATTGAGTCTGTAACTTTTTAATACGCTTTAGGAATCTGGAGATTGAAACCAAATCAAATATCAGGAGAGCTGAGTTTCTTAATGCCTTGTTACCTGTCTGGGTCAGAGTCAGTAGAACTGCTGCTTTGCATTAAGTAACAGCAGCATACTAGTTGAGGCAAAAAAAAGCTTTACATGGACCATCCCAGAGTTAAAAAATGTAGTTTAAGGGCAGTTCAAATATCCCCTCTGCTGAATTGAGGCCCACGGGGAGATTCCTCTTAAACATTTGTATATTTTAACACCATAAAGGACTGCAATAGTTACTGTATGTTGAATAGACATTTCAATTTTATTTGGGAAACTCTCTATGGATTCTAGTTCTTATTATTGTAGCATTTTATAGGCACTCAGTTTGATTTAAAAGCTCCTAGCATTGGAAAAGCTGCTGTATTTTCTCTATTGATCTACTTGTTAACCACCCTCACAGTAAATATCAGTAATTTAGTCCTAGATTAAACTTCTGATAGCTGGATCTCTTCGTGTTTTTCTGCAATAGATGATTCTGATCTATTTCCTTCAGATAGTAGAAACATTCTTCCATGCACATGTGAAAGAGTTTATGTCATATCAGTTACACTGCTCATAAGGGTTAAGGGCTTAGCTGTACGCAGGCTGATGCTGTATGAAGTGAATGGCAACTCAGATCTCCCATTATAAATACTGACCCTATCTAAAGTTGATTCCATTTTGTTTAGCAAACCAACAAAATCCCCAGTACAGTCTAACATCCAGTGTGTCTCCAGGATGTTCAAGCACATAAACTAACTTTTGCAAAGTTACTTTTGCTGCACTTAACACTTTCATAGTGAAAACCAAAGTGAAAGTATAAAGCGTTATTGCTACTACCATGCTCATCCTCAACAGATCATTCTCTCTAGGATTTGTCCTCATAGTTCATGTCGGGCGGTGTATACAAAGCTTCCCTTCCTAACTGGTGTACTTAAAGGTCTACAGTAGTAGCAGAGACCTTTTCTAGTTAACACACAAATGTTCTGCTAGTTTTAGTTTTCACCCAAGAATTTAGAGTGTGGTAGTAGAAAAGCAGAAGTCTTAACATCAACAAGTCCCATAACAGGGACATCTTTCATTGTTCTGATGCTGTACCAAGTTTCCTAGGGGGCATTTCACAAGTGCTAGTCCAGCAGAAGAGCAGGATGATTTTTGTTTGTTGCACACAGTTATAAGTGCAATATATGTACTTGCTTTTATGTCTAATCTCTTGCTTGAAGACCTGCTCTGAGAAAAAAAAAAAAAAAAGGAAAGAAACAACTGCCAAAAAAACCATTACCGTAATGTAATAAATGTACTTTTCTGAGTCAACTGCTGAAGTTGTAGAGATTCCCTGCTTCTATCAGCAAAAGGTCTGAAAGATAGCTAAACCTGGCAAATCAAAGCACTGAGAGAACTCACTTGTTTCAAGCAATCAAAGCTTCTGACAAAGTCATAAGATGTAGTGTTCAGTTCTGGCAGATATCTGGGGCATTCCCCTCATTGCTCAGTCTTGACAGATACGTGAGGTACTCTGCTCCAACTTTGCAAACAAAAAAAAACAGTATGGGCTCTTTGCAGTTTCTGAAATTTTCTTTTATTTAAGCAAATGTTTTTCGTGCTTGGCTCAGACTTCTCTTAGCTTTCACAGGAAATTCAGAGCTATGGACAGGAGACTGCTGTGCTGGTCTTTCATGAATTTTCTGACTTAAAGCATGGAGATTTGAAAGTCTCATTGGAATTGACTAGATGATCCCTAAAGGTCCCTTCCAATCTCTACCATTCTATGACACTATGATTCTATGACAGACAAGACTTCAGTCCTGAGAAGTTTTAAGGGATATTCTTAAATGTGAAACTAAGTTGATTTCAGTGAAAGTATTCAGGCTCATTCAACTTAAATTTGAACATGTAAAACTGTGACATGGTGTTCAGGAAAGGAATTTTCAGAGCTGTTACAGTTTTAATATTTTAATATACCGACCTTTATCTTGAGCTTGAAATAAAGCTGGCCCTCCTCTGGCAGATGGATCCATGTACCTACAGGTCAACTGGTGACTTTCCTCTATATTTAAAAGATGACAAAATTCAGTTTCATCCTTCAAGCCAAATTCCTGTCCTTCATGACCTCATCATCTATATCTATTTCCTAATTTAAACCAAGAACTTTACCATGTCACAATCTACATTGATGGAAGACGATGAGCGGTTTTGTAGTTAATTAGCTGTCAACTCTTTTAAAAGAGAAACAGAGAATCCATGTTAAAAATATGCTAAATGATTCAGTCACCTCTGTTAATTGAGTGTCTCAACTGGAAAATCTTTCACCCTATGGTTCAGATTCCCTTTTAAACTAAGTCACCTGCACCATTCATATTACTGACAGTAGGAAAGGGCTCATCTCTCATGATGACTTGCTGCTGTGGTAGCCATTTTTGTGAGGACACTCCCATTTTTCTTGAGGCATTTCTCTTCTATCTTTAGCAGCACAGTCAAGGCCCAGGACCATTTACCTTGTCGAGCTACTTGCCTCCTTGGTAGGAGACCATCAATAATCTACTAACTCTGGAATAATTTATCCCCAAACTTGCTGAGCACTTGGTTACTAAATTGAGAGTTACGAAAAATGCCTACCGACACCATGTAACTTGCCATGTTGTTTGTGTCAAATGCTTACCATAAGAGAGATGGAGAGGCTGCTTCTAAAGTATTTACCAAAGCAAGCACTGGAATGCTGTGCAACACATTGTAGTTATCAGGATTGCTGTAGCTATCCCTATTAGAACATATTTCATGGTGCAGTGACACAAGCCTATGTAGGCAAAAAACCTTTTGGGCTTTCTCATATCACCATAATGGAGAATTATCAGGGGACTGAAAGCAGAACTTTTAGACACACAGATGCTTACTTGACTTGAGGTAGTATGTAAGTGTTCATAAGATGTTCATGTTCATGGTTGTTCATAGTTCATTTTTAATTTTCTAGAAAGGGAGAGGCAGAAAATGTTGGTATGGATCACATATGTGTTTGCTTCATCTACCTATCCTTTCTTTTCACTACCTATCTCTACCCTGTGACTGAAGTGATCCTGCTATTACCTTCTGGACCACCTTTGACAGATTCTCTGTGCTCAAAACCACCCCCTAAGCTCATTCAGACTCTTTCTGTATTTGTAGACCAGTCTCTGAGGTAATGCATTTACTTTTCAGTTCTGCATGAGATCCAGGGTGGTTCCATTTTAGTGACTGCCTTCAGATCCTCCACGCAATTACTGGTCCTGGAACAATTTTTTGACTTGATGGACATCAGCATTAGTTTGTCCAGGGTAGGTTCCGAGTACTGAAGTCAGTCTGGTCTCTGTTGGAATCCTTTAACACTTCTCTGTCAAGGAAAGAATATTTGACTGTCAAAAATGACAATAAATAAAATGCTGGGGAAACTGTACTGCAAAATGTGTTGTCAAGACTTTGAGAAAGACAAAGATGGTTGGGGAAAATAAAGAAAACAAGAAGGAATTGATTTGCAGAGTCATGGCTGATCTCTTCAAAGGAAGAGTAAAAATGTTAGAGACCTAGCCTCTCATCCAGCAGACTGATTTTCTTACTGTTTCACTTCTTTGCTAAATTCCTTCCCTCACATGGACATGTTTAGTGCATGCATGCACATATCTATCTGACCTGGATAAAAAAGCTCTGGAAACCAGCAATATGGCTGCAAAAAACGATGTTGCATTCCAGCCTTGCTGCTGTGGCTACAGGCAATCAGCATTCAGAGGAGCCACATTCACGATCCTGCTTGATTTACTCAGCTATGAAGATCTAATGAGACATTTCAGAAAGTCACTAATACTATGGGGTATTCATGTTGTCACAAGGCATTTTGATTTGCTAACATGATCTAGGAGTGCAGATTAGCGTCCTGTGCATGCCATTAACATCTGAATGGGATGAGAGAGCTGGGTTCAGGTGGCCACCAGGGGCTTCCTGTCCTGGCCCTGACTCTGCTGTCCTACTTAATTGCTACAGACAGGCCTGAAACCCAAGAGCGTGTTTTGAATTCTCTAATAAACTACTTTGGGTTTGAAGCAATGCTTAGAAAGAAATTCAAGTTAAAATACACTACAACAAGGGCATTGGATAAATGTTAAGTCTCAGTGCTTAGATTGTGACAATTTCTCTTTTCCACTGAGGGCTTTCAATTTTTCTTCTGCTTTTCGCATTCACAGCTAATGTCCAACGCACTTTCCATCCCATCCTATTTCTTCTTATGCCAGCTCCCAATGAGATTCTCATGTTCTTGTGAGAAAACAATTTTGAGAGAAATGATTAAAGCTAGGAAATGAGAGAGATAAAATGGCTTTGGTAATGCAGGTATGTGTTGGGGGACAGAGGCAGTTCAGGGTTAGATCCAGCTAAGCAGGTCAGTCAGATCCCAAACCCTTTCTTCTACAAGCTGCCCCTCTGGGAGCATTCTCACTACATTCCATCAATTACCCAAAGATTTTACACATGAAACTCAATTTTCAGGTCACATAATATGTCTTATTAGGAAACAATCATTAATGTAAATGGAACATATAACTTTCATGTACAGTTGTGTGATGGCTACACTTTTATGTGGGGGATGTCATGACAGCCAAGCCAAGGACCTAGATGTCAAACACCTCATGGCAGAGGTCTTCAGAAACAGCTATGTCTGGGGAAGTTGCCCTCTAACAACATATTCAGCCTGCAATAGCAATGTATCAAAGCCTTTACTTCCAGAAACCCTTCAAAAGGGCTGGGCAGTCAAAATCACAGCATTGAGAATAATTAGCCTCAGAGCTCTGCAGAGGTATGATGGGAGAATCAAAAATAAGAGGGCCCATTTGAAGCTGTGGAAACTTCTCAGGACAACTCTGATGTATGGAGGACATGTCTGATCTGAAGAAAGCATGACTTTGCAAACTTCTCTTCTTGAAGTGTAAAGAGCTGTTTTCTTGCATGGTGTGCTCTGTGGTCTCACTTTTTTCCCTGGAGACTTGCTGGAAATGAGGCAACCTTCAGATGTGATGCAAGGACAGTCAGATATATGTTAAGACAGCTTTATTATAGATGCTAAGCATACCAAGATGGATCTCACACTATCATGTTAGTTATAGCTGCCATTGTCACACAATAAACCTTTCAATTCCTGTATCTGTGTTATGAACACAAGTGTATGACACATGATGTATACTACAGAAAACTGTTGAATTCAGGGTTGAGCTTCTTTTGTAGTACAGAAAAGTGTTAGTAGAGTGGGAGTGATCTCCACCTTTTTTCTTATTTCAGTGAAAAAAAGTTGAAGCAGTTGCCTTCCTTCCCTTATCTTCCACAAATCTGAACAAAGAAACACAACATATAGCAGATATTTTGTAGAGAAGAAAACTTTACATCAGTACATAAATTTAACAAAACAAAGAAACTGACCAGTGGGGGACCATAAATTTTAGCTAAAGCCTCTTCTCCTACCATATACACACAGGGAATACACACTGATGTTTCTTTCATCCTACTGGGTGTTTCCTGTGTTGTGCTATGTCAAGATATTTCCCTGACCAGTGTCTGATGAGATGATTTAATTGGGAAAGTTACCCTGTCACCGCATTTCCTGTTGTCTTAGTTATGCTGTGGACTTACTGTCACACCGTTGGGGAGAGAGTGATCTGGAAGTTAAGATTTAAGGAGATGCATTGTGCAGTTTCTGGCTTAATTAAGCCATTAAGATTTTTTTAGGGATGTAAGCACAAGCAATTTGAATGCATAATTCAGCACACACACTGGCTGGCCTTATACTTCTCTTGTTCTGAGGTGAAACAGATTGTGAAAGGGGAGACAGCTGTGAGAACATCCTGTAAAGTCAAACTGAGCCAGTCCCTAATTTACATTGTGGACTCAGAGATGAATTAATTAGACTTTCCTAGCTTGAAATTGGCAGTAAGCTCCTAGACCCATGCTGAGCATACACACCTAGTTTTGGCATGGAGCTGGCATTCTGGAGCAGGACATATTGATTTGATGACTCAGAGAGATTATCTGTAGTCTCCTCAAAATGAAGGGAAGTGGGGGAATATTGTCTGTTATTAGCTTTTCTGTTGGGAAAGTAATGAAGTGACCTTTGTGCCTTTGAGATGGCAGCATATCAGCTGGTTTCATAGCACTGGTAAAACAAGTGATGAAGTTACACCTTTCTGCACCCTTCAAGTACAGGTCACAGTGAATAACATGCAAAACTGGGTAAGAAGCAGAAGCTACATCCCTTTACCTGACTAAGGATAAAAGAGAAAAAATCTGTGCATGTGCATGCTTGCTTTTGTGTTTGTATGGAAATTATGTACAATATATGTGGGTGTAAAAGGTTACTATGCTTTCTTTCCTATCAAAATATAAAAGCACACGTTTATTCCCTACTTAGTATAAAAGTTTTCTGTTTCCTTGATAATCAAAATTTCATTTCTGACAATGTGAAGTGAAAGTTTAACTTTCCTTTTACAATCTATGTGTGTTGCTTAGAAACAATAGGAAGTTCATTCAATCGAATGGGTTTTTTTTCTGCCCCATGAAGTGTTTGGTCTGGAAAGGCAATACAAAAGATAAAGCAATAGCAGTGAAAGAAAAACTAATATTTTCTCTTTAGAAATTAACATCTACTTGTTACGAACTGTACAAACTCCCTTTGCATTTTTTTTCTCACTTCTGTGACAATTCAAAAACTAAAAGACACATGCTGAAATATTTTCTCTCTCCTATATTGTGTAGAATACAAAGAAACTGGATGTAATGATCTTATGTAGGAAGACTGTAGCTGACACATTGGTGAAATCTCGTATCATGAATGCTTTCCACTAAGAACAGGCTTATGCTATCTTCTGATTGTTTTTATCCCTCTCTTAATTACTTCTTGAAGTTACAGACAAGCTAGAAAACCACTGTTTCAGTTTTGAACTAGGGAAAAAAAAAAAAAGCAGTCAATGACAGTACTTGTTTGTTTTCAATTACTTTAAATTTCTGTGTTTCAAAAAAGCAGAAGCATCTAGGTTTCCAGTCTTCTTCCTATTACTAGGATGAGACAAGCTTGCAGTGATAAGGCAGACTGGGCAACAATTGATTTCTGTTAATGGTAATAACACTAATGAAACATCTTCGATTGTTACACTGAATCACCATTCTTCCTAATACCCTTGGAAATAGGTGTTTTTCCATGTTTCTCTTCTGAGAACGTAGTGTCTGACAAAATTGCTTCTATGGCACACACCTGATGCAACCATGAGCCATTCCTGTAGTCTTAAGGTTTTCTGCTACATGTGCATAGTTCTTTCCAAGTTTCCCATTATTTTTAAACACATGGCATAAAGCTACTCAACTTTCTCGCAAATGTCTGTTCCTTGGCAACTGCTGAGTTTTCATCAGCCGTTTTAATGCAGAAGATTAGCTAAAACCAATGAGCTCAGTGATGGATAACAGAAGCAACTGGTTGTTTTTGGCAGGTTCATCCAAGCAGCTTTATTAGCAACTGTTGAGATTGCCGGCTCCAATTGCTCTACAGTAAAAGATCTGTTGAATAGAACTGGGTCAGTGAGTGGTGTTGTGACTAGGGGAATATTAAAGCAGAAGGGACTTTAGTATCAGGAGCTCTGAGTTACTGGCTACTGGACTTCCAATACCTTTTGAATGACAGCTATGAGTGCAGGAGGATCATGTAGCCAGCTGCACCTAACTCATAGGATTCTCTAGGCGTTTGGGGATCACTGAAGTTTTCAAGCATGATGTTATTGCTTGTCAAAGAGTAGACAGGAAAGCAATATGAAAAGATAAAAAGAATATTTCCTCCTGACAGTTTTTTTTTTTTAAGAAGTTGAGAATATTTATAGACAATCAGTAGTTACAAGAGCAAACCTCTCTTCTTATGCTGATGGTTTGAATTATCTGAAGCTTGGAAACAAACAGAAGGGTGATCCTTTTGGTTAAAATGCTTAACATTTTAACTCTAAGCACAGTTCTGCAAAGCTTTGGAGTGTAAGACTGGATCCGAAACTATCATTTCAATCAAAGTATACCACTGAAGTATTATAGTTGGTATGAAGAGTGTTCTGCTTTTGTAAGACAAGATGGCTTCAGTTTTCCAGGTATTTTTTGCACTTTGAAAATACATCAAATATTTTTTCTCATCATTTTTTGCTGTATATTCAGATAATAAACTTTCAGAGGAAAAGACTACTCCTTTTTCTACATGTTTGTCAACATGAAATGAGTTTTAGTTTGAATTTGGAGATCATGGTACACTGCAAATTCTTTTAAAACTGTTGTGCATTTCTTCTAATTCCAGTCAGTTAATAGACACTGTTCTTGGATGAAGACCTGGCCATCTGCATCACTAGATTACATTGGTGCTGAACGCCTACCTGGGAACATAAGAGACTGCCCACTTGGAAGCTTTCTTTTATGCAGCCCATGACAGCCTTTCTCATACACCATACAAGTAAATGTGCATTGCATTGATAGTGCCAGGATTTCGTCCCTGCTGCTTAGCCTACTAAGCCAGTTATGCATGAAAGAAGCAGTTATTTGTTAAGATAATATCTTTTTCCTTTAAAAAATTATCCCATAGATGAAATATGAGTATGAAATACCACCTGTTAAACAGAACAGATTAGCGATGGAAGGCCATTCATTATCATCAAGGCTGCCAATGTTTGTTTATGCAGGGAGAAATCCTAGCCTTTGTGGCTTTTATGTTTCTATACTCATTAAATTTTATTTTTTTAATAATCAAGTTACAGCTGTTCCAAACCATTCTCTCTTGGATACTCTGAGGTAGTTTGCCTGCATTCCCACTTGTACAGAAACACTTGCTCTGAATGATCCGTCATGAAAATGTTTCTTATTTTGAACTACATGAATGGATGGTCCCCATGTATGCAAATGTGGCAGGGTAAGAAGGCAGCTTTAAGGGAAAGAAGTTATGGAATCTTTGATAGCATACACTAGGCAACAGGCTGATTCAGGTTAAGGCGGTTAAATCAAAGCATTAAAAAAAAAAAAAAAAAAGAAAAAGCTTTGCTAAGCAAAGACATAAACTTTGGGATATTATACACTTTATTACATATTTGCTTAGGCAAATGCAAGGTATTTTTTTCCTTACAAAACTAGAATAGGAATAAAAAGTAATAATAAAATGTAATAAGTTATGCAAAAGAACTTTCCTCAGGAAAGAACTTTCTCCTGTAAGTACTGAAAGACACAAAATAACTGGTGTTGTGAGGCCATTTGGTTGCCGCACCATGCATCTATCCAGAATTTGGTTCAATGACCAAACAGAACTTTGGTACCACAGAAGTTGCTGCTCATACACTCAGGTCACTATTATAAATCTTTCATCACCACTCAAGTTCTAATTTCCAGCTATTCTAAATGGCTCTAAAGCCATCAGGATGATGGTTTTACTCTGGAAAGTGAATACTTTAAAATGATCAATCTAGTTTTCTTCTCAGATGTTGAAAAAGGTCTTCCAGAAACATAACACTGACCAGCGGATTTCAAGAAAAGAAGATACAGGTAATCTACTAGTCAAACCAATCTTAAGATCACACAGAAACTTGTAAGAAATCCAGCAAAGCAAATATAGCAAATATTCATTTCTTTGCCTTGGACAGGCTTCTGCAATAGACTGAGGCCCATTTACAATAATAGGAATAGACAGAGCTTGCCAAAATCTTGTAGCGTAATTAGGCTGAAATTCAAATCAGAGGAGTCTAGCTGCTAAAAGGAAAACTGTAAAGCTGAAGTGCTACAAACAGTCACAGGTAACTTAGAGATCCCTGTACGTACTGCTGAAAGCAAACCTGGCTGTCTGGAAAACATTAAAGATAAGTGCTCAGAGATTGTTCATACGACTAAAAGATTTTACTCCAGGCTATAACACTTCCAAAATCTGCAGCAATTCAAGTGTCTGTCTCACAAATAGAAGCCTGGGGCAAGTGTATCTTATATTCTTAATGGGACAGGAAGTCTGAAGTTTACCACAGACTTTTATTCTTTTTTGGCTACCTTCATTTAGTCTTTTAATGTTTGAAAGGGATTTTTTCCACCCTTCATTTCTTATCTTCACCCTCAAAATAAGTTGGACGTTTAACAAAAGCAAGTTGAAGCAGAACTATAAGGAAAAGTCTTCTCATCAGCCATGAAATCTGTTTGACTACTGTCTGTCTAGTTTTTTACAATAAGCTTCTCTGAATTTAATGTTTGTTCATATATTTATATGCCTGAGCACATATATACATATGCACAGAAAGGTTCACATAATAAATACCAACTATGTCTATTTTATCTTTTACTCCTTAAAATTTGCAATACTGTGATATACTCAAACACTTTTCATGTTCATATCTTGAGAAAGGAGTGTAGAGTACATTAGGTCATTAGTTATGTTACATATCTGCACATCTTGGTTCTTATTGCTTTTCTAAACCTCATGTGCTCTCATATGGAGATTACAGTGGTATTTATTCATATGACTTTGGAGGAGTTAATATTACCAACATCAGCTTTCAGCAATCACGTTGTAGATTCTTAAAACACAAATATGTCAAAAATCAGTAGGTTTAGATAGACTTTGTGTATCTCCATCTGACTTTTAATACTCAAAAGCCATTGTAATAGCAGAGGACTAATGGCAGCTAGCTCTAACCTGATTCCCAAAGCATTGCTCTTTGTGCTAGGAAAATTTTTGTTAGAGATTTTTAGCAGACTATTGTACCCCACATAAAAAAAGTTATTTGTGAGGCACAAGACTCTCAGAAATAAGAGTAACCTCTGTCGTGATCATTTAGGATGAAAATGCTGAGCTTGGGAAAACTATGAGAAACTTTACTAGGAACATAAAGCAGGTAAATCTTTGTGAAAGTCTTATATGTGTCCACTAACTTAGCAGTTTTATTATGTAGCTGATGGAAACCTTTCACTGTGTTAAGCAGCAGTAAATAATTAATGGATTATCTGATTTTCAGCATGACACTACAAATCTTACAGCCCAGTTCTGCAGAAAGGCAGCACAGATTTACTGTTTCCACATAGAACTTCTTGATAGAGAATTCTGGTTATTATTTAGGGTTTGTGGGTTTGTTTTGGGGAATATTTTTTTCTGCAGTCATTCCTCAAAAACACTATTAAAATGGCAAATGGTTACAAACTCAGCAGACTGATAAAGATCTTAGGTACTCACTCAGGTCCTGTGTCCTCAGGTAGCTGTGTCCCAGACTGAGATACACCAGCTGATTCTTCGTATTTTCATTCTACCAGAGAAGTTCATAGGACAATTCTTGGGAAAAATAAACAAAAGAAAAAGGAGGGGGGAAAAAGATACATAACAGGTGAAAATGTAAAGAGAATCTAGTCCAGTGTAATATCAGATATGAACAGCTGAAAAGATTGATAGCTGGAAATAGAACTGACTTTCATGAACTGATTAATGCTGTTGTTAGAACTTGACTAAAACCAGAAGAACTGTCCTTGACTTTTGCTGTGGTCATCAGAAGCAAATTTTAGTTCTTCTGTGTAACTCCATGTACCCTGCACAATTTCTATTATCACATCTTAACTTTGACTTCTCAGCTCTAGACACAACTCAGTAGCAGCCTGCTTGACTGCTTATCTTTCCACATTGTCTGTGGTTATAAAATATTAACCATAAAGTTGGGGTTATTTTTTCAAATGTATGTGAAATATGTAATGCTTTCTTCTATTGCAACTTTCACCTTTTAAAAGTTACCCCAGTGTAGAGCAGGCACTTTTTTTTTTTCCTTTCTGGAAGTAAAAGTTTAACTGCCCTTGCTGCCTGTAGCACTAGACTACCCTGCTGTGTATCTCAGCTCTTGAGACAATATTTCTTTTGTGATAGTGACCTCTCATTATGTTTGGTTGAACTCTTACCTGCCTGAGTAAGGGAATTTATTTTGATAAAACTAAATCTATAAGCTAGGAAGATGTAACAACGCTCTTTTTGATCCTTTGAGAAGTACTTCAAAATTTGGTTTACATCACTGGAAGCTATTGGCAGGACAATTTCCAGTTTTAGATTCAGAACAACCCTGACTTTTTGGGAAAGCTTGCTTTGGGAGTCAAACGCTTTATGCACTATGTAAAGGGGCTTACTTAGTTTCCAAATTGATGAAGATACATGGATTTTAGTAAGGAAAACCCTTTGGTGAGCTAAGAACAAATGACCTGTACAGTGAGTGCAAATAGAGAAGAACTATACAGAATGAACAGCTGAAAAAAAAAAACAACCCCAAAATTGAAAGTATTTGTTGATACTGAAAACCATCTGTTGGGATCAGCTCTTTCTGCTTTTTAGTAGGACAGAATCCACCCACTTGTATCATCAGTTTCACTTTGAAGAGTTTTTCAGGAATGAGAAACACTGTTTTATATCACCTCATCATACTACAAAGTAATGAATGCATCAACCCTTTCACTAAGAAGTCCAACACTGTCACTGTTGCATTCACTATACAGATAAAACATAACACTCTAAAGAGAAAATTTCCATAGAAACAAAATATCAAGTCTTTTGGTTTTTCAGTTACTAAAGTTTCTCTGGCAACCATGTATATATAATATTTTTTCAGTAGTTGAGGAGTAACAAAGTCATCCTAAAAACCATGTCAGTACTCTGCTTCAGTGCAGAAATGGCACAATCAGCAGTCAGACAAGGGAAAGGGAAGTTGTTATTCAATGTTTTGTCTAAAATGTGATGTTGGATACACAAATGTGCATGAAGGCAGTAGACAAACTATACTGCTCTCACTGCAGAAGGCAGTCACTCCTTCATTAGAATTTAGAAGTTACTGTTGCATCAGGGTTTTGTTTAAAGTCGTTTTTCTCCAGGAAGTCATTATTTGAAATAAATCCTGTCCGTTAAAGAGACACACTTGAGCAGTTACGTAATGCAGCATAGGGTTTGTTAAACTGGAAAAGCATAGGATATTCAAAAGCTTAATCTGGATAGAAAAATAAAGTTCCATTTAAGATGCAGCATCTATGCGTCTGAAAAATACTTATGTTCTTCTAAATCCAAACTTTAGCATCTTAGAAGTTTAGTTTTCACTCAAAAAAACCTCATCCAAAATGCCTCTTTCAGTATCTCAATCTGAGCTCCTCAAAAATAGATCAGTCTCTGTTTAATATATATTTTCTTTTAAAATACGGGGTCTGCATTTTGTATGTTTTTTTTTTTTTTTAATTTGTGTTTTCAAAACCATCTGCTCTGTGCATGAACACGTGAATTTGAAAGTAATGCACTACCTAAGCTCAAAGACAATGAATGAACCAAACCTAGTCTGAAAATAAAGATCAGAAATCTATGGGATTTGGGTAAAGGACAAAAGTTTAACTATTAACAGCATCTTTATATATATAATAATATAAACACTTGAAGTCCTCTAGTTTGATGTACTGTTACAGTTCCTTGCTTGGAATAAAACCTCAGCAGTAACGGGCAATTGAAAAACCAATTTTTTCTTGTGGGTGATCTTCAGGAGTTTTTAGCTTGGGGATTGGTATAGTAAAAAAATTTCGATAAAAATTGTTTCAGTGGCAAAAACCAAGTGGAACTAAAAAACTATATTCATATTGCCTTGATTTTTAAACCGTTATGGTTTGCATCTACTTGACACAAGGACTGAAACATTATTTTTTAATTAAAACCAGTCTCATATACTTCCAGTAACCCAGACTTTGCGACACAAAACTGGCTTCTGATCTAATCTGATAACATGAATTTGGATTAAAAAGGCTATTTCACTTCCCTTGGACTGAAGCCATGCTGCCGTTTCTATTCTTGGTACTGCAGGATGAATTATAGTGTCTCACTCTTTTCTCAGTACACTGGATGGTATGGGTGGTGCATATTTTTAGGTGGAACACTGCTAAATTAAGTGATGTTTGAGATCACAGTAAAAGGCAATTGCAGTGGAGGAATTCAGCGCACACCTGTCAAACTACTTTCAGAGTTTCCTCCTGGCTGGATTCCCCATCCCCCTGAAACTACCTTCCATTAACTTCCACAACATACATTGTCTTGTGCAATACACTCATGATTGTGCACTCCAGCAAAGAGTGAATATTATCTGGCAGATAGCTTATGATAAGTGCACATAAGCACAGCCCAGAAGGCTTGCTTCTATTTTCAGATGTACTACTATGGCTTCTGATCCATGACAAGGTCACTTGAGTGAATGAAATCCCTGGCTCTTCGTCTCCAGTAATTAAGCAGTAAAACATTTAAATATGTACCCCAGATTGGGAGGTCACTCTGCTGATTGTCTGTGTAAGTACCTTTGTAGTGAGAAAATATCAGGTCCTAAAGGACTCTTTAATCTATCTCAAAAAGTCTTAATGAGAACTAAGCGCTGGGAGTCTGGAGCTAGATGTACCCGAATCAGAAGCAAGACAAAGATACTGAATGCTGAAACTGAGTAGTCATTTGTAGAAATTATAGAGGTAAGAGATAGATTCTGCAGTTCTGGAAATCCTTTTGTCTGAAGACCTAGGTATAGTTGCTGGCAAGATTACCTCAACTGAGAGGTGGTCAGTGAAATGAAGTTGCTCTTGAACTCAGCTAATTGTTGTGTATGATACATAGAATAGTTTGGGTTGGAAGGGACCTTTAAAGTTCAGATCATCCAATCCCTCTCTACAATGAACAGGGGCAACTTCAAATAGATCAGGTTGCTCAGACACTCAATCCATCTGATCTTGAGTGTTTCTAGGGACAGAGTGTCTACCATCTCTCTGGGCAACCTGTTCCAATGTTTCACCACACTCATAAAAAAATTTCTTCCTTATATCTAATCTATATCTACTCTCTTTTAGTTTAAAATCATTACTCCTTGTCCTATTGCAACAGGCTGTACTAACATCTTTGTCCCCACCTTTCTTATAAGTCCCCTTTCAGTGCTGAAAAGCCACAATAATGTCTCGCCTGGGCCTTCTCCAGGCTAAACAACCCCAAGTCTCTCAGCTCTTCTTAAGAGGAGAAGCATTCAAGCCCTCTGATCGTTTTTTGTGGTCCTCTGGGTCCACTCCAATAGCTACATGTCTTTCCTATACACCTAAGATGGACACCGTACTTCAGGTGGAATTTGAGCACAGCTGGGCAGAAGAGGCAGAGTCAGTTTCCTTGACTTGCCGGCCAGGCTTCTTTTGATGCAGCCCATGATACTGCTGGCTTTCTGGGCTGAAAATGCACACTGTCAACTCACTGGTATCCCAAAGTCATTCTTGGCATGGCTGCTCTCACTCCCTTCATCCACCAGCCTGTATTGCTAAGCAGAGGTTGCCTCAACCCAGGTGCAGGACCTTGCACTTGCCCTCGTTGAACCTTATGATGTTCACATGGGCCCACTTCTTGACCAATGCCAGGTCTCTCTGGGTGACATTTGCCTTTCAGAGGTCACAACTGCACAGCTTGGTGTCATCTGCAGACTTGCTGAGGGTGCACTCAATCCCACTGTGTCATAACTTCTACTTTAGCCACTTGAACTGCCAACTGCAGCATACAGGAAAGTATGAAAGTTTTAATTTAATAGATTTGTGAAATCTACTGGGTTAGAATAGTATATTCTAATGTAGTTTGGGGTTCTTTTACAAAAAAAGCCAAAACCCCAAAACACTACATAGCTTAAAAACCTTATGACAGTTGTGTGTGGTTTCAATGAGTGGAGATGATAGCTGATGTAAGAATGGAACAATACTTATTTAAACCTAATCTTTCCAGTTGTGGCAGTCTGCAAGCAAGATTCTTCTGGGTGAGCAATTCTGGAGGATTTTCCCAAAATAAATCTGTTGTCTTTAGACATATGGAGTAAAGAGCAGCCTCTTCCAAAAGATTCCCATAGGAATGTAACTGGAGGAGCGCTCAGCTAATATTAGCCAGGAACTAGAGGACAGGACTCAGAGAATTATGAAATGCATTGTCTTCTTGTAGAAAAGGCTGACCTGACAAGGACCAGTGTCTCCCAGGTGTATGGTCATTCAAAACTATCCCACAAGTTTCTGACTTTTGGAAAAAGTTATTTTAGGTGAAGAAATGAAATACCTTTTCCTTAGGAGTGCCCACCTCTGTGGCAGTGCTTGTGTATGATTTATACTAGCAAATAAGACATTGAGGTGTTCCCTTTGGAGACATTAGTAGCTGTTTTAACTTTGGTTAAAAGCTGAAGAATCAGTCCCTATAGACCAATATATGAATGAGATTAAGTTACCCCCCCAATAAATCATCATTGAAGCAATCATTCGTCTCTATCTGAGAGACAATAAAAATAGAGAAACCGATTTCTGAAATGTGATTTCGTTCCCTCCACAACACCTCTTCCCCAAGAACAACCACATCCAATAGCTTAATATAGGTCATTAATGTTGTTTTCCCAGAGATCTGAATGTGATGTAGTGATGACCCTTAAAATCATCTTTGTTATTGCTAATGAAAGCCAGGAGGAAGAGTTAGATATTTTGATGATGTGACTATGTATCTGCCATTTGGTCATCAGTCAGGGAATCACTGTTAAGAAAAGGATATTTCTGGCATTTCTAAACTTTTCTAAGTTCTGTCCTTTTATTCTTTCTTCTTCTCTGTTATTTTTTCTTTTGCACCATGCTGACTTTGGCAGAAGGTTTTACTTTTACTTCAGATACTTCTTTGTATAATGCATGGGCTCTGAAGAAAAACATGATTGCCTTTGATGAAGAGCTTCTTGAATAACAGTTGTGACTCGTAAAATATGAGTTGCTACTATTGATCCCAACAAGCTGTAATACCTCTATGAAGTACAAAATGAGCAGGATCAATGGAGTCAGATTTCTTCTGAACTGTAAAGTGACAGTGTTTTCCTCCTATCAAATCACCAATTGTCAGGGTTTTTCTTGTTTCCTGGCAGATGCTTGTTTCCTTGAATAATACCTATATAACGTCTTTTCAAGACACTCACTGATCTTATGTCTTCTCTAATCATTTAACACATACAGTCTATGTATGGTGAAGTAGGTGATTTTCACTCATAAGCCTCCTCAAAGAAGTATTTCAAGGAATTTTAAATCTGGAAACTGAGTGACTCATCACAATTTGGTCAGAGGCTCCTCTTATCATTATAAAGAAGCACCACAACATGACTCATGACAACTGGACTTCATTTGCAAAGTGGTGACGTGTTGAGAATCATCTGGAGAAAAATATTGTCTTGGGAGAAATAATGACTGCAAAAAGAGAGCTTCAATTAGGAAAGACAGCACTTTGGCTGCATTCACTGGAAATTTGTTAAACAATTATTTTTGTGATTCCTTTATCTTTTCATTTCATAGTTTGGGGCCATCCTTCATGCTTAATGGGTTTTGTCATTCTTAGCTATTCACTGCTTAGCAAAATGATACCTTTTATAAACATCCCAACATCCCGTGAAATATTAGCTAACGGGAAAAGACATGCCTTTGGAGGGTAAATACAGGAATGCAACAGCTCCTGAATAAGAACTCTTATAATTTATCACCTTTTAAGATGGCTGAAGATCTCAATCAGCCACCTGTTATTTTGGAAATTATCATTAAGTATTATTGGGGACAATTTACAAGCTTTTACTCATGGTTAATATTAATTCACTGTCAGCTACTCATGAATAGAAAAAAAAACCTGAAAGATTCAAATCTTCGGCCTCTTAAGTTTCTTCTTCCAAAGCTGAGGGAACATTCCCCATGAGAATGGATTAATTGAATTAAGGATGGAGAAGGTTGCTTTCATCCTCTCGTTAAAAGTATTTAAGAACCCTGACTTCAGCTTCACTTGAACTTTGCAGATGATCTCATTGCTTGAGTTAAGCCAGAAGAAGCAACATAGCTAAATTTCAGTGAAGAGCAGACAGAGCTTTCCCAGTATCCTTCAAATATTGGACCTTAGTTAGATATTGCTTAGTTTTCATGAAACCTAAGACTAAAAGATTTTGTGATTAGGTTCAAATCTTCTACCACTCAAAATGTCTTCATGAGCCTGATAGGTCTTTTTGTAGGAAGATAGTAACCAAAAAAAACCTCAGACACATACACATACTGCAAGGAAAATGAAGCAGCACCTTCACATGAAACGTAGCTGTGGCCAAAAAACACACAGACATATACATAAACTACAAGGAGAGGAACAACACCTTCATATGAAACATAGCTCTGACAAAAAAAAAAAAAAA
>WBNH01000696.1:0-265469 GCA_013401255.1 Urocolius indicus
GGATGAGTTGTTCCATTGCCTTTTCGGGAAAGAAACGCAAGAATCCTCTTCCAGTCCTGTGTCTTATCTGCCAAACTTTTGGGGGTATCTTGGATAATCTAGATGACATTGATTGATTTTAAAATGCCGAATGAAACCATCAATTATTGTAATATGTAATAAACCTACGGCACCAGAAGAGCTTGCATTACTACTAAAGGGAAAAGAAAGTTTTAGAATGAAAAGTTACAATCTGAAACTTGTTATTTCCATTTATTTTGGTCTTTCTGGCTTTTCTATCCCACTGTTTTCTTCCTTGACATTTTCTTTCTTCCTAATTTCTCCTTTCCTGTCCATTCTTTCTTCTCTCTCTTCCTCTTTCATGTAGCAATATTAAAATGAAAAAATGTTTTATAGCCCCTGAAACTCTTGTGTTTCTAGAGCTAGAAAAAAAGACAAAAAAAGGAAAGTCAATGTTACTCCCATGTTGAGATGAGAATAGATGAGATGAGATAGGAAAGACACTTTAGTATCTTCCATGTAGTTTACATTGTTGGATACAATATAACATCAGACTGATTATAGTACTGATTCCTTCTGAAAGCTTGTCTGAAAAATTCATATGTCCTAATAGTATCTTTCTGCACAAGCTAGTGTACACAATGTTTTAATCTGGAAGTGCACATGATTTCTTGTGCTTCTATACTGTATTGCTGTGATGCAAAATCATGATATCACCCTAAAATTATTATTATTCTCAGTAGTAGCAATTAAAAATATTCATAGATGTGTAACTATGTGAGGATTTTAAATGACCTAGTGAAGTTTATCAACTTTAATTTTTTTAATACCTAAATGTATTTGAAACTTTCAACCTGCAATTTAGATAAAATTTTCCTTGTCTTGTACCATCTTTTTTTTTTTTCAGGTTTTGGCAAAGGAAAGTCAGACAAGCTCTTTTGAATCAAATAGTGTTACCATCGGACATAAACCATCCCATGTACCAGAAAAAAACCTTATTATAGGTTTGTCCTAGCTGGTGTTCTTTTGCATTTTTAAAACCTATATTTCATAAGTGGTATGTAGGATGTGGTTTGGGGTTATTTTGTTTTTGAAAAGGATGTGTTTGTGCCTTGGAAAGGAAAATTCCTGTTTCCATTGTTCACTTTGATTCAGGTGATGGCACTTTGATTGCCATCCTTTGAAGGATGGCAATGCTGTTCTTTCCTTCAATAGCACCTAATCATGTTCTACATCCCCCATCCTGATGGCCAGAAGCTTCTTCAAGCTGAGACTGAAAGGGAAGGAGTGAGACTTAAAAAGGGAAATCAGGAAATCTGTATGACAGGTAGAAAGTTGCAAAGTAAAAGGAATTGATTGCAGTTAATAGATGTTCATAAGTCAAGGCTGAAATTGGCCAGAAAGCAGTTTAATTTTCATTAAAATATGGAGAAGACTGTATGGACATTATGCAGCTCCTTAGGACAGAAATAACTGCTAGGCCAAGAAGCAAGAATAGAGCAGAGTAATCTACTGCAAGGTTACAGCGAGTAGGGAGAGATTTCTTTGCAAATATTTTTATTCAATGTGTTTAAATTAATTTGTTTGTTTAAAAGGTTGCTTTGTTCAGTATTTTTGTATCCTTACAAAATCTAACTTTAGAGAGTGAAAGGTTGTTAATGTGTTAACTTATAGATAGATGAGAGGATGCTTCTATCCCGATGCAAGAGAATTGCTTTGTTGCAGAATTTCTAAAAACAGAGTAGAATTATCATCTACTGGTTGTGGGACCTGCAGTTGTAGTGCCAGTTTAACTAAATTATAGGTTGGTCACTGAAAATATTTCCCATTGGGGGATATATTGGAACTACTGCTAAAATAAGCTTTCATTTGTCTTTTCATGTTTTTCCATTACTTTAACATCACAAAAACTTTAAAGTGGTATTTCACAAAATTGTGATACGTTTTTCTTTTCAACAGTCAGTTTTTATACAATAAAGTCCAAAACAAAATGCAGATACTTAATTTTAAGCATGTGCATAATGCCACTGACTGATGTCACGGGAAATTTGGATCTCTAAGCTAAATCATAGAATGGCAGGGTTGAAAGGGACCTTTAGAGATCATCTAGTCCAACCGCCCTGCAAAAGCAGGTTCACCTAGGTTAGGTCGCATAGGAATATGTCCAGGCGGATCTTAAAGACCTCCAAAGAAGGAGACTTCACATCTTCCCTGGGCAGCCTGTGCCAGGACTCCCTCACCCTCACAGTGAAATAGGTTTTTCTTATATTTAAATGGAACTACATAGTTTACAGGCCTTCATCACCAAAAAGAGCATACTTAAATTCTTCTTGATGTTATCTATATGGATTCCAATTGTGGTACACACAGTCCTCATGGATGTGAGACTGGCTTGTTTTGACTTAGATCCATCAATGGGATTTATTCTGCTCTGTTTTGCTATCAAATAATTCAGATATGCCCTCCTTGCAGCAGCAAGAGTACCCCTCCTAAGGAATTTGGGATTCATGATACTCACACCTCTGATTACTAAGACATTGATAGAAGATAGGGAAGAACCCCTTCTTTATCTTAATCTCAGAGCCTTGTTTTTTTGGCATCCAAACCATGAGTTCTAAATATAGTGACATTTTAAGTGATTCTGTAGGCTGCCCTTTTTTGAGGTCATATCATGTTCACAGTTACATGTGCTGCTGTCACAAAGAATTGGATCTCACATACGTAAAGGCCATGCACGCGAAAACCAGAATCCAGATATTAGCACATGAAAGAGAATGACAACTATTCTGATGTATGTAGCCATGCTTTTTGATTGAGGCTAGAGAGCAGCTGTAAAAACACACTCTGTAATTTTTCTCTTTTGTGTATATATAAATGTAATATTATAGCCAATATAAACCAAATATACTGACAAGTACTACTTTAGTGGTTTAGCAGAAAACACTGATGTCTTCCATTTCTAGTGCAATTCCAACTCTGAGGTCTGGAGCTGAGAAGCAAGGTAGTTTGCCAATTTAGACTTTGGTCCCATCATAGTGTATAGTTTACTTTGCATTTTTGAGGAGAATGAAGCAGAAAGTGAGAATTCTAATGATATGAGTAGGGAATAACAATGTAAAGAATAAAAAATCAGAAAATTGCATAATTCACACAAATTTCAAGCTATATTTT
The DNA here is from genome assembly GCA_013401255.1 of Urocolius indicus. Taxonomy (NCBI): domain Eukaryota; kingdom Metazoa; phylum Chordata; class Aves; order Coliiformes; family Coliidae; genus Urocolius; species Urocolius indicus. Next base: position 3,172 of record WBNH01000696.1, read on the forward strand.
TGTGATCTGTATATAAATATGTCATTTTAGGAAGAGGAATTATTTTTGTTTATTATTTTTGCATAATCTAAATTTCAAATCCGAAAGCTAAAGCAAGGAAATTATGTGTCATAAAAGAAATCAAAATGAATTATGTCACTGCAGTGAAAAAACCCAAGAGGTTATAAAATGAAAAACAACAATAGGATAAAGTGAGTATGTTAGGGAATGCTAGTCAAAATGCCAGTGTAGTAATGATTATGCTGAGTTTTTCACTAGAGTGCCTTTTTTTGGTCAAAGTTCTTTTCTTGTGACGGAGCACACAGATAAAGAAATGTAAAGATCCTGCATCTTAAGCAGTGTACATATTGTATAGCTTGGTATTCCCAAAAGCAAGGTATACAAACTAGATTCTGTACAGCTTTTCACATATTCCTATGTTTATAATATCTGCCTGTTTATTGCACTGAAACAAATGTAGTTATCTGTTCTTATTTGGATATAGTAAGGAATTCTAAAATATGATTTTTTTCTGTCTTGTTTTCTTATGGTCAAGTCCTGTTATTTCTCTCTTTAAAGCACAGGAAAATAGAAAGCTTTTAATGTGGAACATAATGTTATTTCTGAGAGACACTTATTTTCCCTGTTCACTAAAGGGTTTAAGAAAGGTAAATGAGCTTAGGCAGTTTATCTGAAACAGAGATCCTTAAAATTTTCATTCTGTAGCATTTAACTGTGCAAATGCTCAAGGTTTCAGTAGTCAAGTTCCTCAGAACTTTAAGTTTTGCTGAGGGCTTTGGACTCGCAATTACAACTGGAGGGAAGGTGTCCCAAACTTCCTCTTGTTCCCATTTACTCTTTCATGCTCCAGCACAGTTCTCCCCTTTGCTTTCATTGCAGTGATTTACATGAATCACATCGGGGACAGATCTGTCTGAAAAATGTTTTTCCATTTTCTTCTTTTACTCAATTCAATGTCAGTTGGGTCAATTCCTTAATCCAGTGTATTATGTGACTATACAAGCAGTTATTTGGGTACAAAGGAGAAGATGGGGAACAAATGGTGGGGAAATCATGGAATGGTAGGGGTTCGAAGGGACCTCTAAAGATCACTTAGTCCAACCTGCTAAAGCAGGCCCACCTAAATCAGGTCACACAGGAACATGGCCAGGTGGGTTTGGAAACCTCCAGAGGAGACTCCACACGCTCCCTGAGCAGTGTATGCCAGGGTTCTGTCACCCTGACAGTAAAGATGTTTTTCTTTAAGATTAAGTGGAACTTTTTGTGTTCCAGTTTGTTCCCATTACCTCTAAATGGGTTAAGCAAGAGTGGATCTGCCGGATTTTGCATATGTAAAGGTGTTAACTAACCTTCAGTACCTCAAGTCTAAGCTTAGTGGGATCTGTCAGTAAAACAGATCTCTGCCTTTCTAGCCTGAGTCCATAGGCAACTTTAGAACATACAAGGTGTAGCAACTGCTGTTGTTTTGCTTTAAAATGTGATAAAAGAAGGAAATGTTGGTGCCTTCCTTTTAGATATAATTTTAAAAATTGATCTCTTCAACATCTGAGAGGAAATGTGAGTTAAATTCTCACCTTTACAATACAGATGAAGACAGTAGCTGAGGCAAGAACAGAGTGCTTTTGTGCTAGACAGGGTTTACCATCTCTCTTCTCCTCATTTTGTGTGCAGTAGTGAGACAAACTGAACTGTGCTGGTGTGTGCTGTGGTTACTGAGGCATGCGGGCATAGCCATTTCCTATTTTTCCTAAGGAGCTCTTCCAAGAGCAGTTGGGGCACAGGGAATGGGAGCTTATTCTCTTGGGTTATGCTGATGTAGAGCGGGTTAAGGACTGGGATCAACAAAAAGACATCAGCAGTGCAGAGATTTGAGGAGGGGCACATGGAAGCATCCAGGCCTGGGAAACACCTTCTGGAGAGTCTCCATCAGGGTACGTGAGAGAGAACAAGCTGAGCCAGCTATGCCAAAAGTATTTTTGCAAGTATTTTTTGGTTTTGTAGGATAAGTCATGCAATTTGTTACATATGTGGGCTGAAGCTGGAACTATGGATCTTTGGGGCAAGCAGGAAAGTAATGGCTTTAAGTATGTGTAAAGGGCAGATGAAACAAAACCATTGCAGAAATGCAGGAAGCCTACTGAAGTGTATTTAAAAATGTATTTAAAAAAAATGATCTAGAGAGAAATGTAACTCTGTGTGACTGTCACCTGATTTCTTCTTTTTTTGAGCCATCAATGTTTTATTCACTATGGGAAGGGCAGAAAGAGCTCTTCTGTTTACTGGCACAGACCAAAGCTTCCCCCTAGCTGAGTGCCTAACCGTTTGCTGCCGAAACACAGACCAATCTTCTCCTTTCCCTTTCACTATCCCCTTCCCTTGTCCCCTATCCCCTTCCCTTCATGGATACAATCTGTAGACACAATCTTCTGTATCAACATGAGATTCTTTTTGGCTACTGTCTCCTCCAGGCCAAATCTGTGTTTGCTCTGAGCATTCACAGAATGTAGAAAACAAAGCGTGCTTGGACTACTTAAAGTTGAAACTTACAATAGAGAGACTTTATTCTCTCTGGCACTGGAGATGATACTTGGCAGTGGTACTTGGCAGTGGGTCATTTCAAAATCATAGGGTACGTAGTGAATATCATTATTAGTATTCAATCGTTTATTGCAGCTTTCTGTTCTCCTCTGGTGCAAAAAAAAATTATCGGTTTGTTTTTACTGCTGGGGTAAGATCTGTCTTCAGGGCCAGCTAGAAACCATTTGCTTTGTAAATTATAATTTCCTAAAAAAGCTAGTAATACCACAGTTTCCTAATGTCAAATTATTGACAGAAATTGGTTGTTGTGCTTTAAAGCTGGCTACTATGGTCTTGACCTAACATGAAATAAATATTTCGACAGTCTAGCAAGAGAGTGTTGAATTAAAAAACCATGCTTTTATTCTTCTAATATGAAACTAAACCCTAATAATGAATAATACTACAGTAAATGTTTTCTTTCCCATTCTAAAAAGTTATATATTTACATTTATTCAAATGCTTTATGTGAGTTATGTCAAAGTTCCTTGGAGTTTTAAATTACATTGAGCTTTGAAGTTAAGGAAATAATCCACACATTCAAACTAAACAGATTTTTGTAAAAGAAGCCTGTAATGGATCCAACTATAATTATCATGTGATGCAAGTCTTTGAAGGATGGGATGTATAGAAGGAATATGCTACTGAAAAGGGCTTTTAAAGTCCCCAACTGTATTCTGAACCACCTAAATATCTCTGAAATGTCTATGGCTATAGCAAGCTGTCAAGATTCTGGAATAAAGATATAAAACCAGAAAACTTGATTTAAAAAAAAAAAAAGTTTTAAGTAGTTTATGTGAAGTGAATACAGATAACCTGTGGGACAGCAGCACGTCTTGAGGAGCAGGCAAGTTGTCTGAATGTATTACCTTTGCAAAAGGTAAAAGATGCCTGATTTCCCCCTTTCTAGTTAAATTACAGCCTTTGAACAGTTTCTGTATGTTTTAAAAGTTTGGTAGAATACTCATGATACTTATCTTTGTTTCTTTTAATTGAAATCAATCTCTATGACAAAAGTGGGTTCTAGCCAATATGTTTTTCAGTCCTGTTCGTTTCACTAGAACTGCACAGAATATAAATCAGGATAAGTTTCTCTTAAGGGAGGAATATTTCCTTCAGTGAAATATCTTTTCAAATTATTATTATTAGAATATCTCTTTTTTATTCTACCAGATTTTTAGTGACTTGGTTACTACAAAGCACCTTTCAGTATAACCAAGATAACCTACACTTTGGTAATCCATGTTGATTAGCAGAAGTAAAACAAAATATGCAATTGTTTCCTTACTTTTACGTGTATTGCTTCTGAGCCCAACACTCATTTAAGTCTCAAAGCCTCTATTGGACTCAAGGTTTCTTTTGTGCCTGTATAGTTTGAGTGAACTCTGTATATGCATACATTTTTCTGGAGCATGTTTCAAATCATACTTCATATACTATAATGAAAGCCAGGTATTTTTTTATGGAAAGCTGTATAACTAAGATGGAAATACTCTGCTATAAAACATGCTGACATCTTCGATGCGTGTTCCCTCTGACATCTTACTGTTAAGGTACATATCTCAAATGCTAAGCTCCTTGAAAATGTATGTTAATAAGAAAAATTTATCTCCAGTAACAGGATATGGGATAACATTAGAAAATTCTTGTGTTTTTGCTATCAGGCAATTACCATACCAGGTTTAAACTGTTGTCATTGATGCATTATTGTGCAGTTATGAAAGTAATTACATTACAAACATAAAGCTTTCCTTATCTAAAAGTTGCTTTAAGAAGAGTGATGAGAGATTTTATTAAGTGTTCCTCTCAGCTGGTTTCTTTTTAGTACTTAGAACTGCACATTTCAAGTGTTGCATTCCATATCAGATATTTATATTTCAGCATATGATGTAGTAATTCAGTTCTGCAAAAGATTATAGATATTGAAGGTTTTAGTATGTAAATAATCCACCTGTTTTATATATAAATCTGCATATGCTGTTTGTCTTTGAGTCTTAAACGCATCTTAAATATTCAGATGGTTATAATATAAAGTGTATTTGTGTCTACAGCAAAGACCATATATTACCATATTTTCCCTCATTTCATTTTACACAGTTTCTTCTGAAATGAAATATTAGCATTCTGTTGGCAGAAATACTGTCTGACACTTGGTCAGAAAAACGGCAGGTGAGGAGTTGTGGCAGAAGCTTGCCAAATGTTTTCTTTGTTCAGTCTCATTTGAGGCCTGAGATTGCTGTAACTAAGATTATTCACCAGGACAAAACATTTTTGGAATGCTATAATTTAATTTTTATAAATGTTCCTTAGTGATAGCAGTATATTTTAGAATATTTGACTGTATAACATGAGCTATCAGTATAGCTTTTGTGTTTTATCTGCTATCATACAACACATTTATTTTCTGAGATTAAAGATTTATATATATATATATTTACCAAATTAAATTAGTTAAATTAAAAAGACATCTGAGGCAAAAACTACAAAAATTCTTAATAGATAATACAAAGATGAATTTAAAAGTAGTGTTTTTAATCTACAGAACTTTATTCCAAATGTTGTTCTCTTTAATAGGTTTAGGACAGGTGTTTTAACAAAAGTTCTTTTAAAATAAGTAAAGTAAAACCAATGGTAGTCCATGAAGAGTCTTCAGTTTTGAAACATCTCTGTCATTCTCCATCATAGCTTAAGTTTATGAGCTTTCAAGCAAAGCTATCTTTTCATAGTCTGTGTTAAGGCCGATAGTAAGAGTAATTATTGACATTCTACTATAAAAGGTGTGTTTAAACTCCTTAGAAAGAATTATTTAATTTGCAAATAGCTCTCGTTGTTGACTATGAATACGTATAATCCAATACAGCAATGCTTCTTATTGAATGGTTTTTAGGTTTACAGAATCACAGGATCTTAAAGGTNTTTATGTGAAGTGAATACAGATAACCTGTGGGACAGCAGCACGTCTTGAGGAGCAGGCAAGTTGTCTGAATGTATTACCTTTGCAAAAGGTAAAAGATGCCTGATTTCCCCCTTTCTAGTTAAATTACAGCCTTTGAACAGTTTCTGTATGTTTTAAAAGTTTGGTAGAATACTCATGATACTTATCTTTGTTTCTTTTAATTGAAATCAATCTCTATGACAAAAGTGGGTTCTAGCCAATATGTTTTTCAGTCCTGTTCGTTTCACTAGAACTGCACAGAATATAAATCAGGATAAGTTTCTCTTAAGGGAGGAATATTTCCTTCAGTGAAATATCTTTTCAAATTATTATTATTAGAATATCTCTTTTTTATTCTACCAGATTTTTAGTGACTTGGTTACTACAAAGCACCTTTCAGTATAACCAAGATAACCTACACTTTGGTAATCCATGTTGATTAGCAGAAGTAAAACAAAATATGCAATTGTTTCCTTACTTTTACGTGTATTGCTTCTGAGCCCAACACTCATTTAAGTCTCAAAGCCTCTATTGGACTCAAGGTTTCTTTTGTGCCTGTATAGTTTGAGTGAACTCTGTATATGCATACATTTTTCTGGAGCATGTTTCAAATCATACTTCATATACTATAATGAAAGCCAGGTATTTTTTTATGGAAAGCTGTATAACTAAGATGGAAATACTCTGCTATAAAACATGCTGACATCTTCGATGCGTGTTCCCTCTGACATCTTACTGTTAAGGTACATATCTCAAATGCTAAGCTCCTTGAAAATGTATGTTAATAAGAAAAATTTATCTCCAGTAACAGGATATGGGATAACATTAGAAAATTCTTGTGTTTTTGCTATCAGGCAATTACCATACCAGGTTTAAACTGTTGTCATTGATGCATTATTGTGCAGTTATGAAAGTAATTACATTACAAACATAAAGCTTTCCTTATCTAAAAGTTGCTTTAAGAAGAGTGATGAGAGATTTTATTAAGTGTTCCTCTCAGCTGGTTTCTTTTTAGTACTTAGAACTGCACATTTCAAGTGTTGCATTCCATATCAGATATTTATATTTCAGCATATGATGTAGTAATTCAGTTCTGCAAAAGATTATAGATATTGAAGGTTTTAGTATGTAAATAATCCACCTGTTTTATATATAAATCTGCATATGCTGTTTGTCTTTGAGTCTTAAACGCATCTTAAATATTCAGATGGTTATAATATAAAGTGTATTTGTGTCTACAGCAAAGACCATATATTACCATATTTTCCCTCATTTCATTTTACACAGTTTCTTCTGAAATGAAATATTAGCATTCTGTTGGCAGAAATACTGTCTGACACTTGGTCAGAAAAACGGCAGGTGAGGAGTTGTGGCAGAAGCTTGCCAAATGTTTTCTTTGTTCAGTCTCATTTGAGGCCTGAGATTGCTGTAACTAAGATTATTCACCAGGACAAAACATTTTTGGAATGCTATAATTTAATTTTTATAAATGTTCCTTAGTGATAGCAGTATATATTAGAATATTTGACTGTATAACATGAGCTATCAGTATAGCTTTTGTGTTTTATCTGCTATCATACAACACATTTATTTTCTGAGATTAAAGATTTATATATATATATATTTACCAAATTAAATTAGTTAAATTAAAAAGACATCTGAGGCAAAAACTACAAAAATTCTTAATAGATAATACAAAGATGAATTTAAAAGTAGTGTTTTTAATCTACAGAACTTTATTCCAAATGTTGTTCTCTTTAATAGGTTTAGGACAGGTGTTTTAACAAAAGTTCTTTTAAAATAAGTAAAGTAAAACCAATGGTAGTCCATGAAGAGTCTTCAGTTTTGAAACATCTCTGTCATTCTCCATCATAGCTTAAGTTTATGAGCTTTCAAGCAAAGCTATCTTTTCATAGTCTGTGTTAAGGCCGATAGTAAGAGTAATTATTGACATTCTACTATAAAAGGTGTGTTTAAACTCCTTAGAAAGAATTATTTAATTTGCAAATAGCTCTCGTTGTTGACTATGAATACGTATAATCCGATACAGCAATGCTTCTTATTGAATGGTTTTTAGGTTTACAGAATCACAGGATCTTAAAGGTTGGAAGGGACCTCGAAAGATGGTCTAGTCCAACCCCTCTGCCAGAGCAGGGCCACCTAGAGTAGGTCACACAGGAACTCATCCAAGTATGTATGTTTTTCTGATGTGGATTTTCCACTATGTAAATTTAGTTGATCTGACAAGGTGTGCTCAGGTTAGCCAAACGTATGTGTGACTGACTCAGAACAGTTCATTATGGAGTGAGGTAAGTAAGATAATAATTTTCAATATTTGATTTCAACTTTATTTTTTAAAAAGAAAGAGGCAAGGAGGTAGTCTACTTTGAGAATGCTAAGTGTCTTCTATCTTTTATTTAAAATAAAAGTTTTATCCCAGAATATGACTTCTACTCAGCCACATAAATAAAAAAAGTAGGAGCAACTCAGTTGAAGTTGTCTGTGGTGCAATATCATTATAAAATCAGTAGAACTGAAAGAGAACTGACCACTAAGACTTGGTTATAGCCCACTAAATTTAGATAGTTAAGTGAGATGTCTTAGGCTCCCCAGGTAAACAGGCGCTATATGACTACTGTAGAAGAACAACATAAACTCAATTATAGATACTCTGAGACTACTTGTGTTTTCTCCAGAGAGACTCTTGTCATCCCTGGAACATGTGGTTCAGGCCAGCTTAATTCCATACTCATGAATTCTTAGGGCTGTTGGTTTGATCAATGTGTCTCAAGAGCACGTGTCAGTGGTGAAGGCACTGTGTTGTTTCTTCTACTTCAGCAGTCCAATTCCCTAGCACACACATTTCAGTTAGCTTGCTTTCTAATACTCATTGTGTGACCATGCTGGGCCACACCTGAAACAGCTATTCTGTCTTTGATTTTCATAATGATGTAGATTTTTTATGTTCTACTTATTTTTACTACTGAATCATACATCATTTGTTCAAATTTTTAGATGAACTTTTTGTTGGTGAAACATAAAGTTAAGGACCAAACTGTAGTACATATTTTGCAGATGTGGTGTACATCTGTGTTGCATTTGAATCTTCAAGGTTGCTATTCTCTTCACTGGCACAGCTTTAAAAGTATCAGTAAGTATTACTTGTATTTTTAACATTTTAATTACTCTTTAAACTATGTATTTATACTTCACTATTGTCCCATTTTACAGCCTATATTCTTCTCTATATGTTCAGCTATAATGAAGCAATGTGAGTATGAGATCTGTAAAATTATTTTAAATGCAACATCAGAATGCCAGAATCCAACTCTGCTGAGATAACTGTCACAGAATAACAGAGTTTGAGTTTGGCAGCAACCTCTGGAGGCTGTCTAGTCCAACCCTGCTCAAGCAGGGCCACCCACAACAGGTTGCCCAGGACCATGTCTGGATGGCTTCTGAATGTCTCCCCAGGATGGAGATTCCACAGCCTCCTTGGGCAACCTGAACTCATCACCCTCATAGTAAAACAGTGTGCCTCAATGTTTAGGCAGCATCTCGTGTGTTTCAGTTTGTGTCTATGGCCTTTTGTCTCCTATGTCACTGGGCAGCACTGAAAGAGCCTGACTTCACCTTCTTTGCACTCACCATTTGGTATTTATATGTCTTGGCAAGAGCTCTCTAAACCCTCTCTTGCTGAATAGTTGTAGCTCTATCAGCCTTTCCTTATGAGAAATATATTTCATCCCTTAATCATCTATTTGCCCTTTCTTGGACTCTCTCTAGTATGTCCAGATCTCTCTTGTACTGGGCAGTCTGGTACTGGACATGGCACTCCAAGTGTGACCTCACTAGTGCTGAGTAGAGGAGAAAGATCACCTCACTTGACTTAATTCCTCCTAATGCAGCCCATCATCTTTCTGACCAGAGCATGTTGCCAGTTTGTGTTCAACTTAGTGTCCATCATGACCCCCAGGTCCTTTTCTACTGAGCTGCTTTCCAGCTGGGGTGCTCCCAGCCTGTACTGCTGCCCAAGATTTTTCTTCTCCAGGTGCAGGATTTTGCACTTGCCCTTGTTGAATCTCTGTGAGCCTATTTCTTCAGCCTGTCAAAATCCCTCTGGATGGCAGCATGACTCTCTGTTGTACCAGGTACTGCTCCCAGTTTGGTGTCATCTGCAGACTTGCTGAGTGTACTCTCATTTTCCAGATCATGAATAAAGATATTAAACAGGACTGGATCCAGTATTCACACCTAGTTATACCACTAGTTAATTATCCCTAATGAGAGGCTGACAGGCTGTAGAATGATTGCTGGAAATCATTTAGAAATGAAACTTATATCTAAGATATAGCATTTTTCATACTCTAAGCAAAGGTATAACATCACAAAGGGTCCCAGAGAAGCGTGCAGCTGGTACATGAGGAATCTCTGATTCCCTAGGCAGCCAGCGTGGAGACTGGGACAGAGTGGGGATTCCGTCGCCAGGTTCTGTGGGATGTTGCAAGGGGAAGGGTACTGCATGGTACTATGGTACTGATAAACCACAGGCCTGACACTCTGGGTCAACTGCCTGTCATATTTTGACAAAATGCCACTCATGAACTTTGCTCATTATAATGTCATTATAATACCAAAACACACCTCCATCCCAAAGGCTATCCTCCTCCAAGGTGCAACTGTGCTTCACTGAGCATGCTTTTTGAATTTTTCTCAGCCTATACCTTTAAAAGCAAAGAGACAGAATTTTACACCAATCCTAATAAAGGTATTTATGACTAGAGTCACTCAAGCTCTACCTTGAAGGTAAAAAGTATTATACAAATGGCCTAACAAAGGGGAACCATTATGGGTTGTGAGACACCGTTGTGAGTAAGTCATAGAATCATAGAATGGTAGGAGTTGGAAGAGACCTTTAGGGATCATCTAGTCCAACTTCCCTGCAGAAGCAGGTTCACCTAGATCAGGCCACATAGAAATGTGTCCAGGTAGCTCTTGAAAACCTCCAAGGCTCTCCCTGGACAGCCTGTCCAAGTGCTCTGTCACCCTCACAGTGAAGTCAAGGAGGAATCCATCACTGACTGTGACTCCTGACAACAGCTGATGGGCTGAACCTCTGTTCTCCACCACAGGGACACCTTTGGCTAAGATGTGAACTTTAAACATAGAAATCTCAATAGAGGCTTTTCTGACTTTGTGTGCCGTATTACTCATACATATATTTGCACGTGCTTTTTTTGTAGACAGTAACTATCACTGTCGATCCATAAATCTGAATAACCTGCTGTTTGGGCATTGCCACACTGAGTCTGGCCAAGTCCATGGAGTGTGACCCAGCTGAGTGTGCAGTGTGCTATAAATGACTCCATAGTTGTGGTAGTTCATAGAAGGTGAGCATAACTGGACTAATAATATAGAACTGGGTATCACTTAGGATTTAAACCTAGCCACCTCTATCCCCTCTTATATCTGAGGATAAGCTGGAACACAAGGAAGTTTGTTTTCTACCAAACTACTTTGTACTTTTAATGCAACACACACACACAAAAAAAAAAACAAAAAAAAACAGAAGAAGAGAACCCAAGCTGATTCAAGACGTGAAAGTGGTGTTCAAGTTTTAGCACAAACAATAGGCACTTGATTCTACTGCCAAACTATTTATGCAAATGCATAAAAAAGAGAAGGAAAATGGCCTTATTTTTCAAATAACAAGTGTATTTTAGACTACAATGCATTTATTATTTAATCAGATAATACGTGGTTGAAGTTGTTGATGCAGCCGATAACAATTTCAGTGTGTTTTCTTTTGTTTTAGAAAGCGACTGTGTAATTACGGGTGAGAACAATTTGCTCTCTAGTGTGGTGACGGAAAAGAACAATTGGCCAAAAATAAAAATGTTGTTTGATAATAGTCCTGGCTTTTAAGCCACAGGATAAAATAACATTCTCGATGATATCAGCGCGCAAGTTGTTCAGTGAAATAATTTAGTTTAATATTACAATGAACTTTGGCAACTAATAAAACAAAGAAGTGAAAAAAAAAATCATGCGCAGCTGTGTTGCCTCCATTTTGGAGGCTGCACTCAGAAATTCTCTTTATGTATTCGCACAAAACTAAATCTCTAGTAACGTTTAAAGCTAAAAACATGTGAAAAACAGTTGTGATAGAATTAAATTATGTAAACACTTTGCCTTTTCTATCACATTATTTAACTGATTCATATCCAGTTACAATTATTTCATTTAGAAGTATCAGCGTGTTGAAATCAGTTGGAATATCAGTATGTTGATTGCTGTCGATTTCCATTTATCTTACATATCAAAGACTAAATTCAGTTTGTATATCTGGAAATTCTACATTTCCATTTTTGTTGATAATTTATGTAGGCTCAAAATCAAAGATTACATGCATTTGCACCTATTCAGTGCTATTCATTTTAAACTAATTGCGACAAGCCATATATGATGGTTCACATTACAGCTTTTTTTTCCTGAAAGCTAAGCTTTTAGAAATCATTGGTTTATAAAGCTGTTTCTTCTAGCTTTGGAAATATCCAGTAGTTCTTCTTAAGAATAAAACATTCGTATCAGTGTACTATTGCTATTTAGTTTTCTAGTATTTCTTCTACTAAAACTCATTGATATTGATCTTAAAGCCTACTTGTGTTATTCTTTTGCAGCTCTTGTGGATGGTATAAAATACTATTTTACCATGTTTTTTAGTGATTTTAGATCATATTGAAATTCTCTTCCTTTGATATGTCTTCAGCTCACAACCTGCATTGAACTGTCTGTTCAGTAATAGGCTGCAGATGTGATGAACCTTTCCATTCAGACTTCCCTGAGTTAGTTCTGACCTCATTTGTCCAAATAAATCCAAGATGACACAGATTTTGGCAACACAGTTTCATTGTTAATGGTAAACCAGCAGTGATTTTAACTGGGGTTTAGGTCTATGCAGTTGAGTAATTGTGTTATTATTTTTTTGTAACTTAATTATCTGCAACTTTAAAAATTTGTTTTTACATACTGCAACTTTGGTAGATAGTGTGTGCATGAAATAGCAGTCCTTGTTTGGTATCTACATGTGAATGTTATATGATTCCAGCTCAGAAGGTCTTTGGCAAACAAATGTTTCTTGTGCCAAAGAGAAGTGAGTCTATGAGGTGCATGGCTTACAGCTCAGCTCTTTGTGATGTTACTCCACCCGCTCAGTGATCTTAGAGAATCATTTGACTTCTATGTGTGACTGTGAAGTACATTTAAAAGCTGCCATTCATGTTCATAGTGCAGGAGCTAAAATTTCCTCAGAAAACGTTGAAGTGTTTTAATCCCAGTAGAGCTCACACCATCCTGTCCTGGCAAAACATGGCACAAAATAATCATTTTTGTTTCACATATGCTGTGTAGAGTGACATTGCTTCTATGGAGTATATTTTATCTCTCATAGCAGAATTCATAGTACATATACTGTGTATCAGGGAGACAGTACACTTTCATGCAGCTATTTCCCAGATACAGACAGAAAAACAATCAAGGGAGTAATTACTGAAAGAAAAGATTTCAAAAACATATAAAAGAAAGGCAGGCCCATGGTTTTCTTCTGAGAATTTGTGATGAAATAGTACAGAAACAAAGAAATGTCAACCTTAAATTGTGCTTTGTGGCTGTGATGTTTCATGGAGAACGTACTTTGGTTTACAGTACATTTTGAGAAGCTCAGAGTTTTAATCATCTGTTAGTTGCTTCCTCTATATGAATGCTTTTCAAATATATTTTTGTCTTTTCCTTGGATTGACTCCCGTCTTCATAGTTCCTATGTTCTTTTCCCATTCATGCAGTCTTCTCAAATAATTTGCTACTAGACACTGTCAGGAATGCATACGAACCTGCATTACCCTTGTCCCTATCTAGTATTTCCATTCTTGTGTTCTTACATTATTTGCAATTATAATTATAATTACTGTCTATTCTGTCACATCCTCAGCCTAGGTGTTTGAAAATGCCAGCATGCTGAAAAACCTAATGTGTTCCTGCTAGTAGGAAATTAAACCAACACTTGAATACTGCTCTATTTTATAACAACTCTCTAGTTGCAAAAACTGAAATACGCAATGATGTTAGACAGTAAGGAATAAAATTATAGTACATTGTAGTTAAGAGAACTTCAAGCTGCTCTGTCAAAGCTTCAGGGACCATCAAACGAAAACAGTAGCAAGAACAATCCCAGTATTCAAAACTTCAGTCTATTCTTCACCTGACTACTAGAAATCTTTTCATTTCTTGATTCTCAGAGGTCTAGACAGATCCACTCTTCAGTATTGAATTTCATTTTTGTGTTATTACACAAATGTTTCTTTCATGGAGCTTCTGAAATGACACTGATTTCACAAGTTCACACTGAAACCTTGATTTGCAAGATTGAACCTTGTTCCTCTAGAGTGTCCGTGTTGATGTGTCCCTCATTTAGAGATTTCATACTCAATAGCTATAACTAAAGATGATTTTATGTTAGATATAAGCAACATGTTCAGTTCATCATCCCACCTTGAACATTCAGCAGATGCAACACTTTCTGGTGCCACTGTTTGAGAACCCTGAATGATCACCACCACCCCTGACACCTGCACTTAACTGTGGCTTCTACTGAACAATTGTAGAATCTCACTACAATCCCCAGGTTCTGCCCTTGGTGCCAAGAGCCACATTTAATCTCCAGAGCCTTCGAATGTGTGAACTTGTTATTTACAACAATTAGGCTGCTACTTGTGGTCCTCAGTCTTATTCCGCTGCTTTTCCAATTGAAAACCTTTTGCTGACCAGAGTGATGACCCAGCTGATCAGAGACCTCTCACTCAGCTTTTATCATACCTTCCATTTTCTGGATTGCCTTTTCTACTCAGACTTTAGCCTACCTCAAGCTAGTTTGTTTGCTTTGATTTTTTTGTGTGTGTTAATGCTGACTCTTTGCAGAAATGAACCTAACATGGTTTATAAATTCATTTTTTCCTTGTCAGCTTTTCTCCATTGGCTGTGCTGACATTAACAGATGTTCTGCTGTGGTTACATTGTGTGTCCTTTTCAATCGTCCCCAGTTGTTCTGTTCTGGACTAAAATAGTCCTCCAAAATTTGAGAGGAGGGGGTGTACTTCACTTAATGCTGGCTACTACTTGTGACAGATGGTATTTTCTGTCAGCACTTTTAAGTTTCTAGAAAATACCCCATTTAGGGAATATTACTGGCCAAATGGAATTTTCATCTGTGTTCCGTCTTATCAGGATTAACCTTCAATGATTAAGATAATGTTCAAGATATTCTTAGGAGTAGGGATCAGTCAGACACTGTTGTATTTGCTATGAAGTTTTAAAAAGCTGTTGCAGAAGAAATGGGTAAATTATTCAGTTTATCAGTAAAGCACCATTAAATATATTTGTAATCTGAGTAATGGAAGACAAGAAGGAATGCAGTTAATAATAGGGTGTATTTGCTTAGGGATTCTTTGGCATTCCTACCATGGATAATCACTTCTGAATTTTTCTTTTATGTTATTCTTTTATTTCATGTTAGCAGAAAAGTGCTGAGTGCTTTGTATTGCACTTCTAAAACAAAATGTGTGACCTTTTGGGCTTGTGGTTAAAGCACCAGAGGAATCCACAAACACTGCAATTGTGTGCAGATCTTTAAAGGAGCAAATTTTCTCCCTGGGGTGTTTCACATCACATATTTAAAGTTTTGGCTCTGAATCTCTATCCTCCCTGCACTTAGGTATTTCACACTCATCTAAGAGCAGGAAATGGGTCTTGAGGTCTTGAGCTTGAGCTGAGAATACTGAATTTCTAACCCAGCATCTCCTACTTGTCCACCATGTGAATTTGGGGAGTTACTTAACCTTTCCATGTGTAAAAAAGGGTTTATAATATCTATTCTTAAGAGGCATTAATTCTGCTAGTTCATTATTAACTGATACAGAAAGTAAAGAAAAAAACTATTATGTGAAAGCTAAAGATAGTAATTCAGTAAAACTGGCTTTTTTTTTTTGGAAAAAAACTTGTAGCTGGTGTATTGCATAGCAAGGAATTTTATCTTTAACCTCTTCTTTTTAGTTGGGGCATTTGTATGGCTCTGTTACCACAGCACTAAAATAATCATGGTTCCTAATGACTATATATTCATATAGACAGTTGTGTGGTAAGCAGGTGTTTCAATACAGGTTTTACAAATGAGCCGAGGGAAGAGTGGACTTTGAGAATGTTCCACACTTTTTAGAGTGTATTCAAAAGCATACCTATACTTACCTTCACTTTGGATGGGCTCTGGCATGTTGGATGCAGACTGCATCAATCTTTATGTGGTCCTCTTCACCTAGAAGTGATGCCATGTAACCTGTGTCACACTTATACAACAACCAAAAATGCTTCTAGAAAGACTTCAACTCCAGTTACTGCAAACACCAAACAAGACAAATATGAGCATGTGGAGCTGGAACCTGGAAACCAGCCATGTTTTGGCTACTCATGGTTTCAGGCCACTCAGCTATGGAAGTGGCAGGGGCTGAGTTACACTCAGGACTGAACAGGAGCACTGGTAAATCAGCAAGTACAACTCCTAGGTCTGAATCCTAATCAGTATAACAATTGCCATTCCTGTTTTTCTAGAACTGTATTTACAGTTATCTTCAGTTTGATTTATCATAAACCATAAAACCACTGGAAGCTGATACAAAAATATTAGAAATGTTTTCTTGGAATATTTCAAGAAACAGATAGATACAAAGAACTGTCAATACATTCAAGAAAAATATGTCTTGGTCACAATCCTGCAGCAAGTTCTGTGTCAATACAGAAACTGTGTTCCTACATAAGACAGCTCCTCCCCACCACATTGTGTACACTTTTGTCTATCGATTTACACTGTATAGTTTCAAATATCTGCCAAAATATTTCACAAGAACGTCCACAACTAATGGTCAGAAATTACTTGACGAAGGATGCTGTATGACTAATGCCATTCTGTAAGTATTAACTGCAAGAAACAAAAATCTTTGTAGGCAAATAATCCTACAGACAACCAGTATCATTAACAAAAAATGTAAACAGTGTGTTTCGCTTTGTCAACGTATCAAATACTTCAATGTACTAAAAAAAAAAGGAGATCCCCTTATTAGCCTATCAGAGTGACAATCACACCGTGCTTCTTTACTGTTTGAACCGATTGCTCTTTGTGTCGTTCCCATTCCTCCTCGTCTTTGTCCAGATCAAATGTTTCTGGGTAAATGGGCAGCTTGTCTTTTGGGCACTCCTCGTAATAACTTCGAACGTATTTTCCAACAGACCATCCTTTGTATTCCTCGGGCGTTTTGCATTCTAGGCCGTTGTAGTGAACATTGTAGTGATGCTTCAACCAGTAGAAAAGATAATGAATATTGTAATCACATCGCCAAGGATTTTCTCTCAGCCACAGTATTTTTAGAAAGTAAAGATCCTCCAGCACTCCATATTCAAAATTCTGCAAGCTGTTGTTGGATAGATCCAGCTCCTCTAAGGTATTTAGGCCTGAGAAAGCAGCTAGTCAATAGAAAAATAGTTATTGGTACTTGACAAAGGTAAATTAGAATAAAGCATGCATAGCTGCAACAGGAAAAACATATTCTAACTGTACATTTATTTATTCTTGAGGGCTAAAGACTTTCCAAACATTGAACTTTAAAATACAGCTTATGCTTTTAGAAGTGACATATTGATATAAATATATTGACCTTAAAGGAGTTGTACTGCTACTAGTTATAAAACAATGAGCATGCATGAGTGCAGAATGGTGTGAAGTTGAACGAATGCCTTATTTGTTCACAGAAGTCTACTGATACTGCCATGACACAGAAGTAGAAACATGGAAACTAATTATCTATTAAACAATGTGAAGAGCTGGTAGTTTTTGTATGTATATATGTATTTGTGTGTGTCTGTATAGAACCTTTACATTAGTATTTTAGAATATGGAAGATAATAAGCATGGAGCTCCATAATAATGCTTCTGAGTCACATTTCAGAAAGTTGTTCAAACTTTTAGCAAGTATGCTGTTTCATTTAATGGCTGAAGTCTTAATTTAAATACAACATGTGTGATGTTAAACCTTGAAAGTACCATTTTCATGATATTACCGCTTTCTACTGTTGTTTAACTTCCAAAGTGCTAGCACAGAAGGCTCTTTGTGCTTCATACTTTCTCTCTCCTTGTGTCTGCTCTCATAATCAAAACCTGAATACACAGGCAACAAGCAAATTGCCAACATGGCCACTTGATTTCTAATAATATATAACTGAAGAGGAATTGTACGTAGTGATTTTTAACCCAAAAGGGTTTAAATCTTTTGATTTGTCTAATACTTTATTGTCCAATATAATTGAAAAGCAGTCTCATTACATGACAAATTTTCTTCAACTTGGGAAAGATATTTAAAACATCATTCAGCTTTAGCATTTTAGGAAATAATTAAACTTCAGAACTATTTTTTTAACTAAATTTGCTTAAATATTAAGAAAGCATAGTTGAAATCAGTCTCTCTTCACTGATTTCCATAATGAATACATTTCAGTGCAAACCTTTATGAATTGAGTGGTAGAAAAGGTAAAATTAGCATCAACTTCTAGATTTTTAAATATTTTCCCCCACATTTATGTCTGATGGAGACATTATTAAAACTTCTAATTAGTGAAACATAAATAAATTTTCAATTAATATTTGAAATAATAACTCTTACCAGGGTCAATGTAAGCTATTCCATTGCTGTTTAGGTTTAATATCTTGAGTTCACTGGCATCTTCAAACTCTTTGGCTCGTAGTTGTCTAATTTTGTTGTTGGACAAATCAAGTTTAACTATATCTGGAGGTATGTTACCTGGAACTTTCTTTAAATCTTAAAGAATGAAAAAGACACAAACTTTAGGTTATTCTTACTGCTTAGGTATCACGGCTGTACAGAGTTTTCTTGATCTAGCATTGTTTCTTTTTTTTCTTTCCCTTTTATCCCCACTACCATCATCAATTTGGTTTTTTAGCTTCTGAATTTCATTGCTGTGTTCACTTGTATCTTTACATTTCATGTGAAAATTCCTTGCTTCGTTAATGCTTATAGGAAAGTCTCTTTCTGTGGTTTATATTTTTAATAGAACTATACTATTCATTTGCATAGGGATAGGGTAGGTAGTGAAAATACTGCACTAATAAAAAGTACATGTGAAGGACTTGATCACTGAAAGGAAAGAAACCAGAGTAACTATATATATTAAAAAAAAATCATAGAATCATATGATCATAGAATGGTAGGGGTTGGAAGGGACCTGCAGAAGCAGGTCAAGCTAGATCAGGTCACACAGGAACATGTCCAGGCGGGTCTTGAAGACCTCCAAGGAAGGAGACTCCACAACCCCTCTGGGCAGCCTGTTTGCATTGGTTTGTGAACTTCTTCCATAATCAAACTATGGAGTGCTGTCTCACATCCTTTGTTTTGTGTTGCCAAAGGTGAAAAGTTCAAAATTTTATCAGCAACAAAAATACTAGTTGTTACAGAATTATAGTAATATATGCAGTCATAATTCTAGTTCTGCATTTATAGTCATGTAACCTGTTAGTAATGTTTAAGACCTCTCAGCCATCTGTGTGTGTACCTTTACAGCTTTCCTTGCAGGAGAGTTACAGAAATAACAGCTTCTAGTCCAGGAGTAAGGGCACATTCTTGAGAAGTGCCAACTTTGGTTTGAATCCTCTCAAGATAATGTTAATAAACCTAATCTCCAGAAATATATTTACTCAATGAGTGTTCTAATTCTGCACTGTTATTACAAGAAAATGAGCGATATCTCTTATGTGACCATCTCTGAATGAAGCAAGGAGTTTCTGGATCTGTATTGAAATTCCTCTTGTCAGTGTGCTTTTGAAGCTCTAAAGATGTCTAATGCATCAGGTATTCTTGAGACTATCAGAATCTTCCTGCCTTATTGCTGATTTTGAGCAGAGCTTAGTTATTATAAATACATAAATACTATAACTATTCTAGCCTGCTGTAGTTGGAGTATTTCCTGCTTGTGCAGATGTCAAAGATTCTGGGCCTATTTATCACCAAATAATTGCAAATAATGCTTGGATTTACAGACTTGGAGAGTTTGGCAGTACTAGAAAGCAGATTTTTTTCAATGTCTCTTGCAAATACAAATTATTTTGCAGAACGCAAACAGGAGTTACTTTTACATCTAACTTTTGTTGGTTTTTTTTTTGGTAAAACAGGATCAAGGACACAGAATACTTTCATTCTGAAGTACGGAAAGATCCGGTATATCACTGCTCTGGTGAGATAAAAGCAAGGAGTTCTTCAGCAAGGACAACATACACATGGTTATATGCATTTTTAAGCTTTTTCTTTCAGAAATTTTCTGGCATTAATTGAAAACTGCTGACCTAGTGTTATATCCCCTTAGAGATACATAGTACTGATACACTGCTTGTCAGACCAGTCCCTTCATTGTAAAGGATAATGGATTGCAGCTTTTCATGTCATCTGACTGATTTTGCAACTGATACACCTTTTTTCCTGCTCTGAAATCTTGTCCATATCGATTTAGAGAAATTCTTGTGTTTCCCTAGGATTGTGCGTGCATACTACTCCTTTTTATGATGAAAATTCCAATGAGATTGTGCACAGTAATAATATGCAAAGACATTAAGTACAATGCTTTCATCAAAGATTACCACATGTTCAGAAATCCCAAATGTCTGTGGGATATCTGCATCCAGCTGTCAAGCATATGCACTGTAGATCTGTTACTTCCTAAAAAAAATAGAACATACTCAATGTGTCCATGCTAGACATTCAGGAACTTCTAGATTAATTAGTTCTCGACCTGAAGGAGAGCGTTCCTGTACCCTTTAGTAGACTCGTGTAGAGATTGAAGTAACTTTATTCCTTCATTATTAGTTATAAAGACAGTAAACTGTTTCTAAAAACAAAATAAAAGCCTGTGGAATTCCCATGAAGAGCAGAACATGTTGAAAGTCTCTACTAGCATATAGAAAAAAGTAACATTTTTCTTTCCAGAAGATTCACATCACATTCATGTTTTTAGCCCTTCTCTTTCATGGGAAGAGCTGAAAAGTCAGTCCTTTCTTGTATTAATATTATAATACATGCCTGGTTGTTGTTCAGCAGCATAGTTTACTGGAGACATAAGGTAATAGTGATATAATTAAGATCCTATGAAGGATAGTTGAGATTGTAATCTGCAATTTAATAATGAAGATACTATCTGCAAGGAAAGTAAAGTAGGTGAATATTAAGAAATTAATAAATGTGGGCCAGTAAAAAAGCATAAATCATTAATAAAAAAGATGTAGTAGCTGCATGGTAAAACAAAGAGAAAAGTGAGCTGTATGAAGAATAAAGGAATTTTACAGAGTGGAAAAAGTAATAACGTGGACCATTTTTATATGCCATATGTAACAGATAAACCATGTAATCAAATATCCAAACAGTTAATTCTTTGTAATTAGATATTATCTCCTTATACTGACTTTTGAGTCTCTGGTATTAATGTCAGAGAATAAGGGCACACAGAGTCATTAAATAAATTTAAGTCACTGTTAAAAGAAGCAGAAGTTTAGCAAACACATTGCAAGGTACATGTGGGAAGAAAAAAACCCACTTCAGTGATCCAGTATTGCAGGTTGTGCTTTGCAAAACTGGGAAAGAAATCCTCCCCATTCTGGCTGCTTCTAGTAATGCTTTTTAGTTCAGATTTGTAACATTTAAGGAATATCTTCTTCCAAATATTTTTCTTGTTGGCTTTGTTTCATCTTGGGACAAAATATAGGAAATATAAAGCACAAATAAATGTAGGCTTTCGTGTTGATATCTGCCCCAGCTGGTTTACCCTTCAGGCTTAACTGAGGCTTTTAGGAGCATAAGAAGGATTTAGGAATGGAATGAATCCAAGTGTCTGAAAAAGATTTCTTGATGGCCCTTTGACTTTGAAATGTTTGCTGAGTGCTGGGAGGAAGAAAACAGAGGAGATATTTCTCCATGAACAAAACCATAAAATTTCTTCCTTTAGAAGAAATCTTGCAGAGGAAATGTGAGGATGCAATGACTCTCCTTTGCAATCAGGTTCCCTGGGGCATTGTAAGCACAGCTGGCAGTTCCAGTCCTGCTTCACAGCTCACTTCTGTCAAAGCTCCTTCTGTCTTTGTGTTTGTAGACTGGAAAGCAGAAGAGACATTCCAGTGCTCTTCTCTATCAGCACAACAATGTCAGCACAGCTGTGATTTGGCTCATCAGTACATTTATTGTTGTAAAATCATACTAGTGAGGTGCTAATCCTTCTGTAACTTACGTATGTGCTTAATTTTATGCCTGTTATTTTTTTTTATATATCTTGTACTAGAGTACTAAAGAATATCTGTGAAACTGGGAATGAGGCGTTGAAGTAAAATGCTGAAAGAATTCCTACTTGTTGCTTGTAGTTATGAAAGAAAAACAATAGTATTAGTTAAAGTAGGTAAAGCGAGTACTAGTACTATTTTAATTTGCTGTAAATAATTTGTGAATACATTTAGTAAGGGAGAAAAATCATTTATGCAGTTGTTGGGAATAAAAACCTCTCTGTAAGGGATACAAACCTTTTCTTTTGCAGTTCAGAGTTGGTACAGGAAACACATACATGTGACACACAGAGGAATCAAATTCTTGTTTGACAGCTTCGGGCTTCTCCTGTTTTATGTTTTGGGGGTCCTGCCTGTCCTCTTCACTACATAGCCCTTCAGCTTTTATCTGCTTTAGCTTTTGATTTTTCAGTTGCATTGGGTGCGCACACTTGGCATAATTTCCCAAATTTCTGTTTGTTGGAACCTGTAGCATTGTAACAAGAGTTTCTAGTTCACAGTTGCAATGCCAGGGATTATCATAAAGACGTAGGTAGTTTAGACTCGGTGTATAAATGAAAATCTCCTCAGATAAGGTCTTAATTTGGTTGTGCTGAAGTAAGAGTGTGGTAAGTTTATTCAAACCAAAAAAAGCCTCGCTTTCAATTTTTGATATATCATTCTGTTGTAAATCCAGACTTTTAAGTACTTTATACTTGGAAAACATATTGTTCTTCAGTTTACGAATCCTGTTTCTTGCTAGCAGCATGTGTTTTAAATCCTCTGGCCAATCAGACGCCACAAAAATCAATTTTCTTTCCTGACAATCTAGGTATTTCTCATGAAGATAAGTGTAGATATCACATGGTAGGCCTCGGGCACTCCGCTTAACAGTGCTAGATGCTTTTCTTAATATATTTTCCCTTTCATTGTTTCTCAAACTCCTATTCCTTGTCCTCCTACAGTCAGATGCTTTATAGAGAAGAAGTAGTAGTATAATAGTAACTACTTGCATCCTGACATTCAGCTGTCCCCAATTATTTTCTGTAACAGCTGGACCAGTTGATATTTTTGGATAGTCTTAATCACTATTGTACAGATGTGAGGAGACACAGCTGGAGTATGTGGGATCCCTGTGATGGAAGAAAAGTAAAACATTAGAAGAGACGAAACAGACCATTTCATGGAGACTAGTACAAAACATGCAGCATTTAGGCAAGTACTCAAGCATCACACTGCTTGAAACTTCACAAATACTTTGAAAATGTCATGTCCTATTTCTTTTTTGTTGTTTTTACTGTCTCTGGTCTACTGTTGTTCATTTAGATTAAAAATGGGAAAACAATATGGACCAGTTTCTAACTGATCTTTGTCAGAACGTTCTAATCAGGAAAATGGCATCTGGCTGAATATTCTTTATATTTCAGTTAATTTTGGAAGATGAGCTTGAAAAAAGACCTTGAAGTTGATGTTTTCCAGCTTTCTCTATGTTGACTGGGGAAAGTCATCTAGTGTCTGTTGAATCCCCCAGTTATAGACTGTACTCAGTGTGGGTTTGTGTTCATGTTGAGCCTCAATTTATCGTAACTAACCTTGATACTATCAAGTGTCTCTCATGGCCCATGTCAAGTAGACAAAGTCATCTGGACTCCTCAGAGAAGGACCCAAAAATAATCTTTTGCAAGAGCCTATGAGGCTGTATGTCATCTGAACACAGGAAGAGTACAAGGAGAACCTGCAGGTCCTGGCCATGGCTTGCTTCAAACCACTTCCAGGTCTGGCCACCTGAGGAGGAAGAGTACAGAGAGGCAAGCCAGGAGCTTTTGCCTTTCCATGAAAGCCAAACACAATCACTAGGAATTGTTATTAGGGGAAGACAAGGACTGGTCCCTGCAATCACATCCAAAATTGCATCAGTATTTTAGTATTTTTTTGGCCTATATTCCCCCATGAATTTTCCTTAGTACTCCTGTGCACTGTTCCTCATTTTCAGTGTGGTTTGGCCACAAGATCACGTCTCCTTAGAATAATTTTAACACCTCAGGGTTTTGTATTTTCTACATGTTTCTGTCTCCCAAATTTCCTACTTTTGCTAGTCAGTATTGTGCCTTCTGAAACCTTTTTTTTAATACTTTGCTATTTGACTTAACTCCTTAGTTACTTTTCCAGTCATCATGAATCTCCTCTGTTTGTCACAACCTTTCAAAGAATGGATGAGGCCTTTCAGTGATAGAAAACAGCTTTCTTGTTACTCTTGGATGCACTCTGTCTTGTCCTATTTTTAGATACTCCCTGACATTACCTTCTTCTAATATGGATATTGCTTCACTCCCACAGACTGCTGGTAGGTTCCTGGGAGGCACTTAGAAAGCCTTAAGACAAGCCTTAGCAGCAAAAACTGAAGGAAAAAGTAAATGTGTTCTCTAGACCACTCATCAGTCACCAGGATCAAGAAATTGTCTTCAGCACACTCTAAAAGCCTCCTGGATTGTTTTTGCATAATCATATTGTTCTTCCAGTAGACATTAGAGATGTTGAAGTCTCTCATGAGTAACCAGGATAGACAATTGTAAAGCTTCCTCAGCTACCAAAAAAAGTTTCATCTACCTTCTTTTCTTGATCAAGCAGTCTGTAGCAGATACCTACAACAGTGCCCGCCACACAGGTCTAGCTGTTAGCTCTTACAAATAAGCTCTCAGCTGACTTGTCACCCATTCCAATGCAAAGCTCCATGCACTGAGACATAACTTTGCACAAGCAACCTGTCCTCACCTTCCTGGGCTGTCATTCCTAAATATTCTGTGACCTTTCACTGCAGCCCTCCAGTTATGCAGGCTACTCCTTTGCACCTCTGTAATCCAAATGAAATCATAACTCTGCACCTGGGCATGGACTTCAATCTCTACCAGCTGATTCCCATGCTACAAGTCTTTGGATGAAGACATTGTCCTGCTTTCATATGGAGAGTTTCAGAGCTTTCCCCATCAGTTATCTCCCCCAGTGCTTTCTCACCACTCCCTGTGCCTTCAGTTCTCTTCAGGTTGTGGCTGCCTTCCGTCAACATACCTATTTTACTGATACCACCTTTCTCAAATCCGTTATTGCAGGAATGTATTTCAAAAGCATGAACTGTCCTGATTAGAGTCAAATGGTATTGAATTCCCAGCTATTTTGATGGTCATTTTGCCTCATAACTGAGATAGTAAAAGGTGACCACAGTATGGCAGAAGAGATACATTCAACTATTACTTTTCCATGTATAAGTGCTGACATTTTGACTTTCTATTAGATAGACACTTATTGTGAAACATTCTTCATACTAGGACATTTGTTCCTGTTATATTCTAATGGAAGGATATATACAACAATGGCATCGTAGAGTGGTATCATAGAATGGTAGGGTTGGAAGGGACCTTTAGAAATCATCTAGTCCAACTCACCTGCAGAAGCAGGTCCACCTAGATCAGGTCACATAGGAACGTGTTCAAGGAAGGAGACTCTACACCCTCCCTGGGCAGCCTGTGCCAGGGCTCCCTCACCCTCACAGTGAAATAGTTTTTTCGTACATTTAAGTGGAACTTCTTGTGTTCCAGCTTCATCCCATTACCCCTTCTCCTGTTGCAAGCTACAACAGGAAAAAAGGATGCCCCAGCCTCCTGACACCCACCCTTTAGATATTTCTAAATGTTAATAAGATCTCCCCTCAGGGAGATATATAAAAAAATATTGTGATGATTTAAAGAATTGTGATAGGTGTATTGTGTGAGCCAAGGCCTTGTGTGACAACTGCAAAAGAAAGAGTTATTCCAAACTCTTATTTCGAAGGTCAGTGAGCTGAAAGCAGAGAATTTACGTTCTTACAGAGGTCTTATATTCCTGTTTCAGATATATCCCTCCAGAAGACTTGAGGTCTGCCTGATATTTAGAATTTCTGCACTAAAAGCTGCCATAATGGAAAAGGATCATTCAGGTCCATGACAGCAGCCATCACAAAGATGTATCTAGATTTGAAGATAGCTGTATATTGTTTCTCTTTCCTGTGAGGAAAATTAGCATCTTCCTTTCAACATCAGCCCCACATGGCCCAGAATCATGTTTCTCTTTGGCATTTGTGTAATACATATAGACTTTGTTTTTCTTTGTCTATAATGCCATATCCTCATGCAAATAATGTTTGTTTTGGCAAAGATTTCTATTAGAGGCTCCAGTCTTACCACTCATCTCTTCATCAGTATGATGTTGGCTGATATTTTTGTCTTTTAACATTTCCATATATTTCTGTTGAAGTTTGGAACAACTATTCTATAGCTTATCTCAGCATATGTTCCTCTGGTTACCTGGGCATGCTGTTGCCATCATAAATCAGAAGCATTCATTTCTTTTGATGCATAAATAACATGTGCCCAAAAGAATTTTCCAGAGCAAGTGAAGCTTTCAATGCAATTAAATGTTTAAAACAAAAGTTCTCCACTGACAAAATATATTTTGTATTTAACTTGTACCTCATTAATAAGAATTTCTCCCAGGGACACAGGATACTTCTGATTTAAAACTGTAAGATAACACTGTGTTTATTGTCAGTTTTTGAACAAAATGCAAAGCTCATTGTTTCTGACATTGTGAGGATGTACAAAAAGTTGCTGTCCTGGGGAGATTTTGATAGCAGACAATTTTGATCAGCATTTCACATGTAATCTCAAAAACATTGGCTCGCTGCAGCTCCTGTAGAATAAGGTAACTTGTCCAGAGTTCTTAGAGGTGGCAGTATTGCATTTCTTAATACTACACATAAGTTTGCTGTTGTATATCAGAGGTCCATTGCTGGAACAAGGAACATCTGAAATGTAGACTGAGTGTGCTCAAAACAGTTTGATCAGTTTTTATTTTCTCTCCTACTATTCCATACAAATGTTTTAACCTCTATACTAGACAACACAGATCATCAGCTACCATTTCCCTCTAAAAAGTTCTGCTGCATATAGTAGACATAAATATTGTCTATCAGGAATAAATGTCAGAAAATCAAATGCCAATTGCCTTAAAACAATCATCTTGAGATTGCTAATGCCAAAATTAATTGAAAAAAAAACCCAGTATGAAGGAATTCCTATGGAATTTAGCTGTAACACATACACAAAGATTCTTAATAGTCTGTGTGCTCCAGCTTAACTTTTAAGAAAGATGTCCCTTTAAAAACGGCAAGAGGCAGTACCTGTTAAAATTCCCAGATCATAAAAATGGGTCATATGATGTGTAAAGAAAATCAATATCTCTTCAAATGTCGCAGAGAGTGTATTTTCTCTGAGTTTGATTTCCCTATCTCATTTCTATGGAATATGCCACTAAAATGCAAAAGCCTTACACTTCTACAAAGAAGCGTACTTCTATTTCTGTATTTAACATTAATTAAATGTTTCTATTTAAAAAAATACACCACAAACACATGCCCTTATATCCTAATATCTGTTTCTGATGCACATTGTCTGTCTTTGTTTCTTTTTTTTCCATGAAATGTAACCTTATCTGCAATTTCTTAATATTTTTAATTACCTTTTTTAATTATAACATTCATTTCCAGCTTCCTATATCACTTTTTTTTGGTGTTTGTTTCAAGTTAACATGTTAACATGTTCAAGTTAGCATTCTATATTGAAAGGATCAAGCCAGTTCCAAAAATATATGCAACTCCTTAAGCAGCCAGCTCCTCAGTGGGTGTTCCCATCTTTTTTTAAAATGACTACTTTTGCTGACTTGCAGAACTACATGACTATATCCCTACAACTAAGTGTCTACCAGAGCAGTATGTCCTAATTCTAGCTTTTGATTTTTTTTGTATGCTTTCATTTGTGGTGCTTGTGGCAATTATTATTTGTTCCAGTTAGAAATACTGTTCAGTAAAATGAATGGTTTCAATATGTTTTAAACCAAAGCTGCAGATGGAAATGTAAGTATATTCAGAGTATAGATTCATGCAGAGTGCTGTTGATTAACATTTTCCACTTAGATAGCTTGGTTTGTTTTAACTAACTTTTAGTATGAAGAAACATTTTCCTAAAGAACTGATCAACAGCTAACATTGGCTGACTCACTTTTGAATAATTCCCTTTTGCATCTTTTTCTATTTTTTCAGATTTTTCTAACAGTACTCTTCTAAATAGTGATATGACCAGAGAAGCTTTGTGCATTTATGCATTGCATGTCCTTTGATAGAGTTCTGGTTTTCATTTCCAGGAGGCACTGCTTGAGAAATCAATGGCAAAGACAGCCCAGCAAACTCATACAAAAAAGTCTTATTAGCTTTCAAAGCATGCACAGAAAAATCCCAGTTACTTTAAAAAGTTTGCTTTTGCAGTGTTTTGAGGTAATTCTAAAATGATCCTGCTTTCATACAGTGAAATATGGTTTATGATAGTGCTATTCCCCAGTAATTTGCAGTACAAGGAGCAGAGAAAAAAAATGCAGCAGAAGAAAAGCACTTTCACATTTCAACAAGGAGATAATTCTATTTCATATTACACATCTTTTCTTTACAGTTATTTTCAGAACACTTTATGGATTTTTCCTTACTTTTGATTCTGTAACACACTCTTCTAATAATTTACTCTCTGTTTTTTTTCTGGTTTGGTTTTGAGGGTTTTTTTGCAAAGCAGCTTTCCCAATTTACAGTATCTGAGTTTAGCTCTCTGCAGAAAATTCACAGGCAAAGGTTTACTGTACCTGGTCTCTCTGGAAAAGGCTGTCACAAGATCATCTATTTGGATCTTTCAGGTTTCATTCAGGTTTGTAGTTCACGTCTTTCTTTCATTCTGTGAAGCAGAGAATCCTTTATATGACTGGCTGCATCCTGCATTCATGGTATACTGAAGTAGAACAAGCACTGCAGCAGACTTTCAAGGGTTTGAATTACATGACTACAGCTGTTTAAATTTTACTAAGGAATAATAGCACTATAGGTTTGGATCACTTCCAACAAACTGTCAGATCTATAAACAGCTAGTACTTACTGCATAATGAGAACAAGACTTGCTTTTTGTAGCCATAAATAGACTAATTCTGTGTCATGATTAGTTAGAATTTTAAATCAGGAGCTTTTAAAATGCAGTTTTTTACTAAAATATGAAAAAATTTAAAACCACTCTGCACTGGAAAAATACAATTTACACTTGATTTCCTGAGAAGGAAATGAATTAAAAGGTGGTATTTTGTTACTTTTTTTTTCTTGTATAATGTTTTAATACATAAATCAAAGTAGTATTTACAACTGAAATCTAAAAATAGTTAATGTTTTGAATTATTCTAGTCTCCTACTAAACTGAAAGAAAATTAAGGTTTTAGAAAATGGTACTATTTTAGAAACTTTCAGATATATGCTGGATCTGGAAACGTACCTCAAAGCAATATGTAGCGCCAGACTGTGAGGCAATAAGAGACTGACAATGTTTTAATAAAGACTCCCACGTACATTTCTTTATACAGTGAGAAGATTCTCCAAATTACAAAATACATGTAAAATGATAAGAGATAGAGTCTAAGGAATAGAATGGTTTCACTTTCCGTCTCACAAAACCATTTCAGAACCAAGACAAGAAGGCAGATAAGGCGACAGTCTTGTTCTGAGTGCACTTTACTGTGAATGTCTATTTTTTTCCTAAGAATCATTCTGAGACTATTATGTGGTGACAGTGCGAAATTTGAAATGAGGGCTGAGGTTAGAGGACAGTTAAGAGATACCTACTTCTGAGTTACTTTTTCAAAATGCCAGTAATTGATTATTTTTTCCAAAAGTAACATTTCTGCTTGTTCAGAAGTGTAATCATGAGTTTTAAGGATCTTCCTTTCTAGAGTGATCCAACAGTAGTCAAAGTGGTTATCATCAAACTAAGAAAACTACAATCATCCCCTTTCCAAAGGAAAGTGGGCTTGCTCACCAGTGTATTTGAGCACTCCAAAAGGAATTCCACAGCTTCCTTCATTTTGGGTTTCCCCACAATTCTGAAATAGTGCTTAATGACTGCCTGCCTAAGTAAACAGTTAAAACCAAAAAGAGCATCAAATTGCATCATTATTGCAGGAAGCATTTTTAAGAAGACAGAGTTCTGGTTTTTTTTCCCCTCATTGGATGAACTAAACCAAAGGAAACTTCTGTAAGGTTAATGTTCCAGAATTAGAAAAATATAGACTATTGTTTTCTGGTTTTTTCTTTCATTTTAGCATTACAGTTCTTTTTATATTAATTATTTTATTGAAATTACCTACTGTAGGATTTGTAGATCTATTTAGAAAGCCCATCTCTAAAATGAGTGATTACACTAATGAATTTCTTGAGTCACAACTTAAAGACCAGGATGTTTCAATAGCTTGTTAAAGCATAGTTAGGCAGAAAGCTGGGAATTAAGTTCACATTTTTTAGTCCATCACAGTATTTCCTTTGACTATTATAATAATACATGGTAACAATACAGGATGGATTGTAGATACAGGTTTTTTGTATAAAATAACTGATTAAGATTGTGTCTTTATTACATGTGTGAGAAATATTTTAATTAATGTGTTTCAAGATGTTTTCATTAAAATAGAGACCATCTTGTGTCCTGCTCAAAAAGTATCCTATTACACCACTGATATTCTCAGAGAATTACCTAGAAAAAGATTTCTTTGTCATGCTTCTGAAGCTGAACAATATAGGTGGCAAAAATTCGGCTACTGGACACAAAACTGAAAAGACAGGATATAAAACAATTGCATATAATTTACTGACATACTAGATTGAGATTATGTAAGAGAACACAGCCATTGGGAACAAAAAATTAAAACTACCATTTTACCTCTTAAATCTTGCAATGTTTGTGGGGATGTCAGAGAAGCTATTGGCAAAAATGTAGACCTCACCAGTTTTTACTATCTGAGTTCCTCCTACTCTGGCTTTGTTGGGGAATTCTCGTTTTGGCAGCTACTATCAAATTCTAGATTCTTTAGACTATCAAGCAGCAAAAAGGGGCCATCACTTTGGGAGAAAACCTGAGCCATGTTGTTTACTTATTGAAGAACAGGACTCTTCAGATCTTGCAAGCTGATCTAGGTGGACTTGCTTCTGCAGGGAGGTTGGACTAGATGATCTCTAAAGGTCCCTTCCAACCCTACCATTCTATGATTCTATGACTCCCTGTTTACATTTCCTGAGTATAACCTGTGTAACTGAAGAATACTCTATTATAAGTTACACATTCACAATTCTGTATTTTTAGAAACATGCTTATTCATGAGTATACTAACTAAAGCTTTTATTGAGCAGTGGAAAATCAGAAGGAAAATCACATGTGGAGGCAAGCCATTAATGTAATGTGCCAAGTATCTGAAAGGATGTCACAATTTGTTTTATCGTTCTTTACACAGAATAAATAAAAAACAAGATTGCCCTTTGTGCACTGCAAGAGTAATACCTAAATCCTGAACACTGATTTTTCCACTTTCTGCACTGACATTGCATTAGCAATGCTGGAATCATACAGTAGTATGATACACAATTTCTTTAAAATCCCTTCTATTCTGCAGACAGCATTTTGCCTTGCAAGGAGGATTCCACAAATACAATCTGTTCAGGGGGAAAAGAAGAGGGACTTTTAGTAAATATTCTCTGTGTTCCTATTCTAAAAATATGAAATTAAATTCATTTTTACATTATTACAAGCCTTTCCTCATTTTACTACATTTATTTTCTAAATCTGTGGGAAGAAACCTTTAGCTGTGGTTTAGTCAATGCTTGCTTTGTTGCACTTTCTGTTTTCAGTATTCTAGCATACATTTATGAAAAATAATCAATTTAAACTTAAGGAAAAACTATTTTACTGTGAGAGTGACAGAGCCCTGGCACAGGCTGCCCAGGGAGGGTGGTGGAGTATCTTCATAGAATCATAGAATGGCAGGGTTGTAAGGGACCTTTAGAGATCTTCTAGTCCAACCTCCCTGAGGAAGCAGCTCCACCTAGATCAGGTCACACAGGAACATGTCCAGGCAGGTCTTGAAGACCTTCAAGGAAGGAGACTCCACACCCTCCCTGGGCAGCCTGTGCCAGGGCTCCCTCGCCCTCACAGTGAAATAGTTTTTTCTTATGTTTAAATAGAACTTTTTGTGTTCCAGCTTTATCCCATTACCCCTTGACCTGTTGCTAGATACAATAGAAAAAAGGAATGTACCAACCTCCTGACACACACCATTTAGATATTTGTAATGTTAGTAAGATGTCTCCTCTTTTCTAGACTAAACGCCCCAGTTCCCGCAGCCTTTCCTCATAAGGAAACTCACCCCATCTCAATACCTACCCTTTAGGTATTTATATGCATTGATAAGGTCCTCTCAGTCTTCTCCAGAATGAACAGCCCCAGTTCCCGCAGCCTTTCCTCATAAGAAAGATGTTCCAGTCATCTGATCATCTTGGTGGTCCTGCGCTGGACTGTCTCCAGAAGTTCTCTGTTCCTCTTGAGCTGGGGAGCCCAGAACTGGACACAGGACTCCAGATGAGGCCGCACCAGGGCAGACTAGATGGGGAGCAGAACCTCCCTTGACCTGCTGGCCACACTCTTCTTGATGCATCCCAGGCTGCCATTGGCCTCCTTGGCCGTGAGGGCGCATGGCACTGAAAACTCCTTGCAGACAAAGATTTTTATTTTTTACTCATTTATATGTTGTTAATCATTGCATTGTCTTCTGATCCTGTACATGCAAGAAAAATAATACATTTATAAAATGATCTTACTTAGCCATGCAGTAAAAGTATGTTTTGCAGAATTTTATGGAATCAAAGACTCATAGTAACCTTCAAAATGTCCTTGCTCACAGTTGGTTTGAAGAAGGTTTAAGTGACATTTTACTGATTTGGGGCAAAGAATGCAGCATTAAATTATATATATTTATTCTTGAGACAATCTAAGAAACACTGTCTACTAAAGTGTGCAAAAATTTTACATTTCTATATCTTATCTTCAAGAGCATCTGAAGTTTCATGGGGGCTTTAGAAAAGGAATTCAAGATTAAGATTTTACTGCTCTAGGAATAAAGGAGATTAAGACAAGTTGTTGACTAATTCAATTGAACCTTATCTCAATGCATGATTCACACAAGATCTTTCTCAACCTGATGCCTGAGATCCATTATCCAGCAATTAGTTAAAAAGCAGTTCATGTGAGAAAGATTTGAAACGATCTGTGCAGGATAATTATTAGCTGCCTCAGTCTAATTGTTTTTGGCTTATATGGAGGAAACACTAAATTGCTGCTATTTGTGGTATCAAATGACTATGTTAAGCAAACACTGTTTTTTCCAGGCAAAGATACTAAAAGTCCTTTAGGCTGCAGTTAGCTTATGCAATCATTACTTAATTCCAGAAACAAATACGCTACTTCTGTCCCTCAGCGTTGTTGAGTTTGCTGAGATTGCCTGCTGCCTACTATCTATTCTTTGGAGAATGGGAATTTCACTTAATCTTAGGTGTCTAACCTAAGGTAATGCCTAGAAAATTACTTTATCTACATAGCAATTGAGAGGGAAAGAGGTCTCTGCATGTGATTCAGACTGTTTCAGGTCTGACCTAACTTGGGTTCTTTGTTGCTCACAGCTATATAGAGATCCTAGATTTCATAATTGTCTAATATAGACACCTCAGTTACATTCCATTTAAACATAAGAAAAAATGATTCTACTGTGAGGATGAGGGAGCCCGGGCACAGGCTGCCCAGGGAGGACATGGGATCTCCTTCTTTGGAGGTCTTCAAGACCCACCTGGACATGTTCCTCTGCCACCTGATCTAGGTGAATCTGCTTCCTCAGAGCGATTGAACAAGATGATCTCTAAAGTTACCTTCCAACCCTTCTATGATTCTATGATTCCTAATTTCAATTGAGTAAACAAAGACTTTAGTAGTTGCAGTCTGTTTGTTAAAATCACCATCAAGATTACTATCACTTTCTTGACTTCACATTTTTCCTACCTATTTCCCTGGTTTTAAGGTCCTCTCAGCTTCAAACTAGACTCTTGAGTCTGCATTTAGGATTTTTTTTTCAGTGATATATTAAAAATATTGGTCAAAGCAACAAGTAATATACTTTAACTAAAACCCATCATTTAATTGTCTTTGTATCTGAATCTTAGGTAGCTAGATGAGAGGAGTCTTGTATTCCTACTGTCTGTATCTAACTGTGGTCACCAACCTTGGCAGATACTCTGAACAGTTAACAATGTGTTCATGGTAAAAAAAATAAAATCCCAAGAACAATTGGCAGCAGGTCCCATTAAGCCCCATACATTCCTTTGATTAGCAGTCATGGAATTAAGTTGTAGTTACAACTGATGCATGCATTTGAACTGAGTGTTACAAAATCTTTTCAATTGGACAATAAGCATAGCTGACTATGCCATGTTCTGCACTCCGTTTTTGAGTGACTCTTCCTTGGGAGCAGAGTTATTCCTTCTTGTTATATCAAATTTGTTCAGGAGTTACAAGAGGAAATTCTACTGTCACAACAGCTAAAGCATATTCAACTTAAAAAACTATGACTGATTTTTTAGAAGAGTGAAAATCTAGGTCTTTTTTTGTCTGAAAAGACATCACATTTAGATTCTAATGGACAGTGTTACTGCCATGTATTACAACAAACTGTGTGATGTAACATACCCTCTCTTCTCTTGGGAATAGTTTGCTCTTTGTAGTTTATGGACCAAGAACAAGACTCAATTGCCAGAAATTCACTTCTCAAACCGAAATTTGTTTCCACATTATTGGGTGATTTGTCTAACAAATTAAACTGCTTGGCGTGTGTCATTGAAATGTGCTGTCTGCTGTTGTTGCACTGCTTGAGAGCCAACAACAAGGAGGCCTGCTGCATGGGTTACCTAAACTCTTGAACAGATCGGTCATGCCGTGTTAAGCAATTAGGGCTTTTTGACCAGCAGAGAATGGAGATTTCCCAATATCTCCCTCAGGCAGCTGCTTGTGTGATGTTCATGATTTAAACTAATCCTTTTATACAGTCCAGAGATTTTGAGATGAGGAAATTGGAGACAGGATTACACTGTCCTACATTACACATACCAATAGTGAATACAAAACTGTAGACTCTGCACAACTGAATTTCATATTTTGTCCTGAGACATTTTACCTTCTGGTGATTGTTGAAAAGAGGATTGCCTTTGCCACAGTAGCCTTGCACTAGTCCTGGTGGTTTTGCAGTCTTTTGGGTGGGTAAATGCAACCTATCCATGCTGATGTGTGAGATCTGCAGTGCTACCTGGAGATTCCGTCCAATGAGTTGCCTACATGAACCACGTTCCCAAAGGCTGTTACACTTGCTAATACATAAATATTTTATTTCTTACTTGGATTTCAGTTGATGGCTTCAGAGGTATTGCCAATGGCTGCAGTAGGATTCAAGCCTTGCTAATCAACAAAATGCCAACCCTTATAGACAGATGTATTCAAGTAAGAAATTGAAAACAAACCTGTACTTTGAGAAACTTTCTGTTGTTGCAACTGGACTGGTCTCTCAACTGACTTTAAAGAAAGTGAATGCAGATACAATTTGAGAGGATATTTTTTTCTCTCAAAACATTAAAAAAACCCTATTATCTAATTATGTTTATAAATCTTGCTCATTTGCAGCATTTACAGACATTTTCAGTTGCCTTCTTTTACTGTGTGAGTATGGCTGAATTATGTTCTTCCAGTTTATAAATGAGAGTTGGTTTTGGGTTTTTTTTTTGGTGTCAAGCAAATCTAACATATGGTAACAGTATTCTGATACTGGTTTTGCCCATCAAAAAAGAATTTTCAGGCTTCTGCAAAAGTGATTGTTAACTAGATCATGGTTTCGAGTGTCTGCCATACTTCATGTCTCCAGTTACTTATTTCTTTTCCTTATGTTCCCAAACATAATAGATGGAGGATATGGAGGGTTTCAGTAGCTTATATACTGCTCACTGCCTGGAAGTTACAGTTAAAATGGCTTATAACTAACTGTTTGACATTGTAACATTCACTATTATATGTAGAATATTTACTTTTTTATCTTTAGTATCTGACAGCAGAGGTATACGAATATCTTATTTCACCCTTTTCCCTTCAAAGGCTCTGGTTGAAAAATGCCAGCAGATCATGTCTGTTGTCTTTCTTGACTCTACATATTTCTGACAACAACTTTTAAAGCCCTTGCTGAATGTGAGCTTGCCAAGCACAGCATTGAAGTTTAGTATAATAACTCACAAAATGCTTAGGATGATGTATTCTTAAAATTAATCCAGATAATTTGAAATAAATCTTTCATCTCATTTCAGTGGATATTTGGATCAGGCTCTGAATGTATGTCAGATGTGTAACTTGCATTTTTCTATATTTCAACATGGAATAAACAAATTACTGATTTAAGTTTCAAGTTGATGAGTGAATGCTGCCCATACATCAGGCATACTCGTATGGCTGATTGCCAGAAGATTACAGATGCTGGTCTTGAAATGATTTCACCATTGAAGCATATTCTTGTACTGAATGTGGTAGACTGCATAAAGTACTATATCACGTCCAGATTTCTGTAAACCATGGCAAAGGAATTTTTAGTAAAGTTAATTAAACTCATAATAAGTCATGTTAACATGTTTAAGTTCTAAAAATAAATCCCTGGAATGTTAATCCATATATCTTGTATTTTATACAGGATTAAAAAAATTCCATGAATTATTGCTCTAGTTCAAGCAAAAAAAACCCCTCCAACTGTAGATATTATTTAATAGCCATGGCATATTTTATTGCTGCAATGTGTCTAAGAAGAAGATGGAAATGCTCACCATGGAAAATGCCAGTGCCACAGCTCTATTAAAATTTGGATATTGCTGTATTTTTTGGATATTAAAATAATACTTTATGACTATCTAGTACTAGGATGCCATCAAAACTGACATTTTTTTACAGTTAGGAAAACAACAGCATGATTTATGTTGTAGATGAAGAATATGATTTTTTGTGAAGATTGTTTTCCACTTCAGGTGTGTCATGTATCAGTAGCAATAAAGAAAAATGAAAGGGCTTCTGCAGCTGCATGCTTGTTACCTATTGCATGTCACGATGATGGAGTCAAGTGTGAAAGGGATATTTCCAAATCCACACACCTATAAAATAATACCAAAAAGGCAGAGTTGCCACTTATATTAAAATTTCTGAACACTTTGAAGTTTTAAGGATTCTACTTTCATGTGTAACTAAAGCACTTTTTGTGCCTCGGGATGCTGTATGAAAATCTAATATAATGAAGATGTGCTGAGCAGTGCTGGAGTTATACCGTGACATCCTGTTGGGCGTTCAGTTGGGCAGGTGGGACAGCTGCCTGCCTTTGCTGCTCTAACATTTAGAAGACTGGATTTTCCACTCTGCTAGCCAAGTCTCGGGCTGTGAGTGTGCTTGCAGATGTGTTTACTGTCTCTGCTGCTAAAAATTTGCTTAACAAAACTTTTTAAGCAGTTGTAAAGCTCTTGTAAAACTCTGTTCATATATTACTGCTTTTTCAGACACTTGTAATAGTTTAAATTATAACACATCTAAACTTGCTAAAGAGTTTCTCTCAAAACATATGAAACTACAAAAGGTGCATTGTTAATATTTATGTATCTCTTATTTGGACAGTGTGTTGCTATAAAAGTTCACACTGTGAGTTAGAAATATTTTGGAATTTCTCAGAGCAATAAAGGGAAGCACCATAATGGTCATAGAATTGAAGAATGCATCTTGAAATGCTTAACCATCTTAGTGCTCTTAATCAGTTTTCCTTTTCTTCCATTGACATTTTATCTCCATATAAAATTTTCTAACTTAAACATCTGGGAATTTTTATGAGAAATGAAAGAGACTGAAAGAACAAATCTAACACTTCAGAATTTTCAAATTATAGGAAGTATTTAACTACATTTGAAAAATGAAGAAAGAAAATTCACTGATCGTGATTATTAGAATTAAGAAACAATAGTGATATGAGGTGTCCAAAAATGGACGTAGGCAATGTGACAGCTCATACCCTCAGCAGATTTTGCCAGTTATGAAGTTCTTAAGTATGTTATTTCCACGTAGGATGAAGCAGTGTGTAGCCTGTGTTTTTACACAGTTAATCGGTGAGTAGAGAAACTTAGTGTGTGTATTCACAGCACAATTATTTCCAAGGTTATAGTGTGATTATTTCAACCCTAGAGCCCAGTGTGGTAATAGAATATCTTTTAAAATGTAGTTGACTCTATTGCCAGACTGCATTCCTTACAGACTTTATGCAAGTTAATTATTCTCAAAGCATATTTCATGAGTTTATCTAGCTTGAACAAAAAACAATTGCACTGTGAAATAACACAAAAATACCACAGTGGTTGAATTATTGTAGAGTGATTAACACTTTATGAATTGCAGCTTCATCTGTAGGTTGTGGTCACACAATAAGGCTCTGTTCAGGTTAGCATTTCAATAGTAGTGCTATTCTTATCCATTTGTTTCTAGGACTTTGGGATTTGCAGTGGTTCTTTGAGCTGCAGTGGTTTGTAAAAGCCAAACTATGATTATGATGAATTCTGGGATAAATTTCTTAGTCATTAGGGAATATGGAATAAATACTAGGAATGCAATGAAAAGCTACAATTATAAGTAATGTTAAACATACCAGAGATGTGAACTGTATTGAAACACCCAAATTGTAGTCAGCTCTCCAACCTTTTCAACTTGGCTGAAAGACTTGCTATCTATCTACTTATTTTTTATAACCTTTGTGTATATTGTGAGTTAGCTATTCATACATGAGACATAAAATTTGTTAAGTGAAACACACCAAGGAAGAACCCAGCTTAACTCTTTATGCATTTATACAGAACAGCAGCTACATACATATACTACTATGACTTTTGTTTCTGTGCTAGGAGATATTTTTTCTTTGATTTTATTTCAATTTATTAAATTACCAAAGATACTAAACCATATATTACTCTGAAATGCTTAAATAGGTTCTGATGCTTTCTAGATATGCTTTCCAAGCTCTGCCTTTTAGAACACTGTCATATCAGAGTGCTGGAACTAATGAGAGTGCTCAGAATCTCCAACAGACTTTTTTCAGAAAGTTCTGATTTTCAGCAGCATCTTCCTAATGGAGGCATTAATTATTCTGACTACTTTTTAGTTTTGAAAGGCTATTTAAAGTATACCATTACTGATTTTTACTTATGTACAAGGCAGGGTGCAAGTGGTATATTGACATGTATGGAGTAGGAAAAATATTGCCTACATTTCTCTTTTAGAAACAGTGATGGAGATGTACAACTGTTTGTACAAGGTTCTTCAGGAGCTAAGTTAAGAGACCAGAATTTGACTAGTTTTATTCGTTTCACTGATGCTTCTGTCACAGATATAGCCCAAAGGTGACATAGTGCACTACAATAGTTTTCTGGTGTGATTAGAATTTCAACATATTTCTGATGTGAATTTTCTTAATATATTAACAAATGGGTAAAATTATACAGCAATTATGTATAGCA
Organism: Urocolius indicus; assembly: GCA_013401255.1. NCBI lineage: Eukaryota > Metazoa > Chordata > Aves > Coliiformes > Coliidae > Urocolius > Urocolius indicus. The sequence goes on from WBNH01000696.1 coordinate 42,634, forward strand.
AAATGTGATAGATCTGGCCCTTTTGGTACTGCATATCCATTATATAAAGGAAAAATCATCAATATAAATATGGAAACCTGAGAAGTTTTAATTTTAGGGGGAAAATGGGTGCTTAAATGATGTTTGGCATTGACAAAACTCCATTAAAAGATTAGTATTTAAAAGTCACATTTTTGTAGTCTCAATAGATACCGATGTCTGTAAAACCAAAAAGCATTCTATTGCTAAACCTCTTCAATTCCAGTTCCTCAGGATTAGTGCTAGATAGCTGAGCATCACTGAGCATACGTGCACTGTTTGAGGAGTCACAATTCTGGTTTAGTTATCGATACATACTTTACAGTGCTAACTTATGCAGTAAAATGCTGTCTTTTATGTACAGTCAGTGAGTGCTGCCTTGCAGAACCTGGCCATATCTTTATTTGCTGCGTGCCATTATTTGTATAGCTGTAGTTGGGTGTGAGTACAGCCATGGGGTCTTGAATTCTATCATTCCACGGAGCTTTGGAGTTCCTGTGCAAGATAAGAGGGATTTGGAGATGGGAACAAGTCAAGCATCAAACTAATTTGGAAAATAATTGTATTTGTAATATAGCTCCTTGGTTTCCATGTTTTGATGTAATTTCAGTGCTGTACACGTTTTGAAATATTCATGATGCTTATGCACCGTGAGTACAATCCTTGGAGGTGTCCATGTAAACTAGGTATCAAAAATCTGGCACAATTCCATGCATCCAGAGTGCATGGTTTCATAGGTCCCATGAAAAAAACTTAGTAAGGTTTATTACAAAAATGTGCTTGCTTTGCTACATTTCTGCAACAAAAGTGGAAGGATGACATTTCTGGTTTGTTTGTTTGCTTTTAATTTAATTTAGATGTTATGAATTGGCCTATGTAAGTCAGTGTCACTGTGGGAATGTGACTGATATTGGAATTGAAGCTTTGGGAAATATGCCATCATTGATATCCATTGATCTCTCTGGAAGCAGCATCTCAGATATGATATATATATTATTAAAAAATGAGAAAAGTGTTTACTATTTATCTAGGCTTTGTGAAAAAATGCAATTAAAATCCATTCATTTTAAGTTCTGCTTGGATGTAAAGCAGTGGAGTTGCAGTATCATGAAAATATTATTTAGAAATGTGTATAATATGAGCCCACATACAGGCAGTACCCAAAAAAAGGTAATTCTTACATTGGACAATTCTCACACTGGAAAGACAAACAGAAACCATCAAAAAGAGAAAATCTGGCTGCTGTGAAACTGATCTGAAAAGAAATGATTGTTAAATAGAGATATTTTTGCTCCATGATGATTAGACCTGAGGAAAACTGGAAAAATTAAGATATTTTAAAAGGTTTTCAGTTGTAAAAAATATGTTTTACATGAACTAGATTTCATGGTGAAAAATACTGACTGCTGGCCCTAGCAAAGGCACTCTGCAGTGTGGTCTAGAAAATAATTGCTAGTGAAAGAATTACTAACAAGGTATCTTCAATGTGTCAAGTTGCTAAGACTCTGGAAAGCAAAATAGCAAGTATGGGAGCCAGGTTAAACACTGTAGGCCTCCACATTAGATGTTCTTGGCAGGTCGTGCCTTGTATGCAGGACTCAGAGCCAGTTTTGCTATTTCTTTTACTTTTGGGGCACACTCTTTTCACTGAACACTGAAATCAAGGAGAATTCTTGTGAAAAAAATCTTGCCATGGAGACTATTCACTGTTCAAAGAGCATTCAGACCAAGAACCTTATTATTTGCCTGTAACACTGAGTTTGTGCAAATGTAGTAAAAATGTGTGAAAAAAGTAATTAACACATCTGTATCTGTATCTTTTCTGGAGGCTTGGAAAAGTAAATGTTAGATAGCGTTGGGGAATCCAAGAAGACTTCATTGAATGTGATCATTCAAAATATTGTAAAATTATATCTCAATTAACCTTACAATGCCTTGAATTAGTTTATGTTTCAATATACATGTTCCCTTTCTCCTTGCCTGCCATAGCTACATTGTTAAAGTACTGTACTGCTTCTTACTCTAGTTTTCACATAGCACAACCCATGACCTCGGCAATAAGCCAAGCTCTTTTGCTTAAGCTGCATTTCTAAGGCTTTCAGTTGCCTCCCTGCCACAAAGCAGAGAAATTAACCCAGACATTGACCATTTATCATCTCTGTCATTTCTGATCTGATTGCTAGTACTAGCTGCAAAACTGTTAGGGTTTTTGCTGTTTGCAGTATTTAATTATCTAACATCCATGCATGTATAAGAAATACATTTTCCAACCTTAAAACATTTCATAAAAGGAAATCTAGCTGTCTGCTTTGTAACAAGCTACTACTTATATCCTTTGACTGTATATTATGCATTTTGTCAGCGTATAGAGGAAGTTGTGTTAAGATCTCTTTCAATTTAGACTTTGTAAGGATGGCTTTAAAAATGTAGCAGAGAACACGAGGTTTTATGTGCAGTAATCACTACACTCTGCTGACAAAGAAAAATTGTAAGACTCATATGATTTCCTGCCGTCTGTGCAGTAGATCTGTGTTCTTTTTGCTATCTTGCTATTTACTATTGAAAATGTAGAATGTGCAACATAGATTTGCACTACACAAGAGAATTTTCTTTTCTGTTTTTTTTAATGACAGCAATATCATTCTACCCATCAAGGCACAGCAGAATTTACTGCAGTAAGGATGATTTGTACTTATGGGAAGTATAAGGGGGAAAAGATACAGCAGAGTGGGATTTTCATACTGGTTTGTGTCCCAGGTATGAGTGATAATCAAAATTTCAGGTTTCTTCCACTGGTGATGCCTTCCTCTTCTGTAGCTACTCTGACATCCAATAAGTGTATGTTCCTGTTGTAGTCTTACAGGTAGTTTGATTCTTACAATTGCCTCTGGCAAGAGATACTATGAAAAAAATCCCAACTAACAAACCAAGAAACAGTATCCTGTAGACTCAAAGTAACTTAGAAAATGTAGTTCCCTTAAGAAATAAATTAAAAGTCTCTCTTATGTTTGGAGAGTTTGTTACCCTTCACCTGTGTCCAGTTCTCAACAGAAAGAATAGAAATTGGATAAAATAAATGTTGCATGCATTCAGATTTTGGTAGTATGTGGAAAATTATTCATTTTTCATAGAAAGAAAATCCTCTGGCAAACTTCCAAATACAATCTAGGATAAGGCAGGTAATTCATCGCACGTTTCAGTTGCATATGTGCTTACATATCCTGCTAAACGTCATCCACTGAAGAGGATGTCAACTTAATGCGTGTAAGAAATGAGTGGTATACTAAGGAAGTTACTGTACTTTCATCATTAGGGCTTTTACTTGCTCTCATAAAATACATAAATATCCCCCATTACATTTTAAATATTATTTTATTCACTCAGTTATTTTAGCATTCCTCCTTTTACTTTTCAGAAAATATTTTCTTCTTTATTGAAAATTGATTTTTAATGTTTGAATGTAAAATAATGACATTCTTAAATGTCAATGACTTTTTTTTTAATGGAGTGAAGGACATTTGTTATGGTTTTATCCTTCTTGAAGTACTAGAAATTGGTTTCTTAGACCTATAAACAATTTAGAAATTTAGAAATGAAAAAATTTGCAACTTATTGACAGCATTTCTATTTAAAAGAAATGAAAATGCAACGACAGATTAAAGATGTCGAGTTCTTTGAAAAACTCCCTTTAAATCCTTTGGGGAAACTCCCTTTTTTCTCCTAGCTAGCCTCCCATCCCTCATTTTTTTCTTCACTTTCTGCTCTTTTAAATTCCCCGGAATAGGGATCATAGTGTTTTAAATTGTGATACGATGAACATGTTTATGAATGCATATGTAATATCCCAAATTATTTTAGATACCACTGTAAAGGTATTTACAAGTTCTGTAAGGTGTTTAAGCTTCTGTTACAGAGCTGGAAGCATTAGCATCCAGGACCAAAATCTTTGTTTTCCTCATAAAAGCAGACTCGATGGAAATGCTTCCATGAAAAGCAGTTTTAGTTATAAACTTTACTCTCATACTCTCCATATTTTTGTTAAAATGTCTTGAACTTTTTGTGATGTCTATATGATACAGCATACAGCTGCCTAGCTTTCCTCCTCCTCACACAAGCTGCTGATGCATATGGCCTGGAACACCCACCTTCTTGGGACATTAAAAAAACATTAATTATAGAAGCATCAGGACATATGAAGACAGTGTCTGAAGTCAAGGAGGATTTAGACAGAAAAAGCATAGCAAAGAATAATAAAATAAGTTGTTGAAGAAACTTAGTTGACTCCTGAGTTACGGAGAGCATTCAAAAGCAGCAGATCCCTTGACATAGACTCAGGGAAGCTCAATATCAGCGGCAAATGACATGCAGTGTAATAATGAGTGAAAAACGAATAGCCCACACCATAAAAAACCAGGCAAAATACTTCAGGAATGGGAAGAACCCCGAGACAGTTCTGAAATCAAGGGTAAAATATACTTCCATATTTTCTTCCACGATGACTGTCATGCATGAAATTCTCTCTCATAATAATCTAAGGCCTCATTCTATCTTCCAGCTGAAAGAATTATTTGTGGCACCAAGTCAGCTAGTCAGTCACAGATTTTTTTTTTCTCTGCTATGTGTAGTTACTCCATAAAGTTGAGGGTAATTTGTAATCATTGGGAACTCTGGAGTAGTGGCTATATGGATGTATAAACAGCTCAACTTATCTTCTATGCGTTTGTACTTAATGATCCTCACATCATGGCTGGTTCTGAAGGCCAGGCTGCAACAGAAGTATTTACTAATATTTTAATAATAATTTCTTAAATGGTGGAAAAAAACCCACACAACCCAAACCCAAAAGCCCAAAGTGGCATTTTGTCTTTCCACAGTTATCTAGAGTGATTTATTTGCTCTCTTAGTAGGATTCTGAATCGGTGACTTGAATCTATAGTTAGGCTCCACAGTTTGGTCTGTTTGAAAATTAGGCCAGTAACACTGAGGATGGGCCTTGTAAAGGTTAAGAAAAAAGAATATGATCAGGTCTAATAGATATAACCAGCAAGAGGCTGCAAATTAATTAAATGCATGTGATTTTCAAAGGAAAGAATGTGAAAAATCACACACATCCCCAAGGTAGGGAAAAAGAAATGTAAAACATATTAAAATGAGCTCCAAAATCTCATTTTAGCACTGCAGTTTGCTTGGGAGAACAAAGAAAGAGATTCTGACCTGGAAACTTAGAAACTGAATTTTGCATCAAGCCAGGAAATAGTAACACAGAGTCATTACAAGTGATGCAGATGTGCTAATACCTTGAGTCCGAGTGCAAATGGGTAGGAATTAAAGATACTTGGCAATGTTGAGCATTGAGGTTGATATTTTTACGCAGCATTTTTTTACAATGGAAGCCCTGTTGTCTGGATTTAGTGTCAAGTCATCTGGTCTAATTGCAAATGGTGTTGGGTATAGAAACGAAATTTTACAGCATAGGTTATATACAAAGTCATACGGGAGGATTTCTGCAATGCAATAGAAAAACGTCTCTGCAGTTCCTGTAAACAAATCTGACCCACCTTTATATTAACTCAAATGTTGGAAACAGGATAGCTACATTTGATTAAGAATTTACCCATTTCCCAGAAGGTTTTTGCTATACAAAGCTGAAGATTGTTCTGCCACAGGTGTAATACTATTTGCAGAATGATACTGCTTGATAGGAATTTCTTCTCTTCTAGAGTTTGATCCATGAAGCTGGTGCTTGACTGTGGCTAATCTGTGCAGAAATATGAGCATGTTAGAAGATAAGCTCAGTCATTTAATATTAAATGTGTCAGAAATGAAGGGTGAGATATACCTCTTAAGAGCTGTCTTCCAATATTAGAGTCACTTTGAAGTCAATGTGTTTGCTTTGGGGTATGAATAGGAAGAAGCATCTGTATATCTCTGGAACATAAAGATATATTACAGATGTTGACCTTTAACGTTACAAAGCTCAGAAGTTGAAAATAGCGTAGCACATGGTTATTGTTAGTGAGAGACAGAACATTCATTGCAGTCTGCATTTGAGGGGCAGAGACTTGCAGCTTGTGAATATAAATGATACACCATTAAGTAGCACGTGTCTAGCAAGTGAAGACACTCATCAACTGGCATGGTCAATACACATTTTCTCACCCACAAAAACCATGGTGAAATAATAGTAATAAGTGGTGTTCTGCAAATGCTTGTAGGCCTCATGTAATAAAGTAAATGAAACAGAACAAAAATGTAAAGATTGCTGGAAAAAAACAGCTGTTGGAGAGGAGTAAGAAGTTTCTTTTAAAGTTCTTTTCTAAATAGAAGTGGTAATATGCATGGTTAAGAGAGATGCAGGACAAAATCTTCCTCTTCTCCATGGTAACAGAATATTGATCCAAGATATATGGAAGGATTTATTTATGTTAAAGGGGAAATTTTAGAGATACATAGAGTGGGTGATCCTAGTCAGTGTGCTGCACAGTGTTTGTTTTGCTACTGGCATCTACCTCTAAGAGTTCCAGTGATAATACTATAGATCTGACGATATCTTTCAAAGAAATTGGGAGGCTTAGTATAGAAGAAAAAAGTCTCTAGAAATAAGTGTGTCTCTTGGATAGGGATCACTGATTTTACTTATCGGGGAATGCTACTGGATAAACCAGGAAGTCTAATAAAACTAGTGGTAATTGGCTGCTTTGTATATATGTTAAATAGATAAAGTAAAAATAGTTAAAAATTTCTTACAGATTCGACTTCCTGCATAGAGCTCATATAAGGAAGTTTATTTTTGTAAACATAAAATTTTCATCATTTTTCTATGCAATAGAGGATCCCTAATGACATTCCATGTCTTCCATATCTTCACTCTTTCCCTTTTCAAATCTGAAGTTGTTAACAAAATGCGCCAAAGAAGACTCTGATTTTCATTTGAAAGAAAAATAGTTGTTCTGTGATTCAGTGTCACTCTAGCCATATAAAATGATGCTAAATTAACTTAAACGTCATAGCAGTGTTAGTTTGTCATGTAGTAAACCAAATTTTTATAATTCTTGTTAGTATTTCATTAACAAGGATGTTAAAGTGGTGCCACTTTTAAATAAAGAAAAATGATGTAAGAAGTGTTGTCCATAAAGTCACACCTATCCATTTCTGCTATAAAGAATCCAAATTCCTCCACAAACCCATTTGGGGTTTAGGTATGTAACTGTTTTTCTCTCTTGAATAAGAGTGCTCTGGCTAACAAAAAAGTTTGAAATCTGTAGACTTTCATGAAACTGTGGAAAATAATGATCACGACACGACTGTGTCTGCTGAGAATAATGCAAATTTGTTTTCATAAGTAGCCAGGATTGGAAATGTCTTTCATTGTTCCATTTTTTTTTTATTCACCCTGTGAGATTTCAGGCATTTGCAAAAGTTGAACTCCAGCCGCACTCTTCCAGTGTTATCATTGCAGTGTCCACATCTGGTTTCCAGACACTACATGTGCTTGTTTTCTTCAGGATGATATTTCCTCTTTGTGCAATTCTGTTCACTGCCTAATTGTAGATAATATATTAAACAGACGGAATAAAGTGATAGCTTTGTTTTTCAGTAAAGTTTACTTTATTGATATGAGGCACAGAGATAATCTATTATCAAAATACATTTCCCAAAAGCAGCATTTTATTCTCCTTCAGATTAGAGAGTTTAGGATTCAGACATCATCCTGTTTCCTGGTTTATGAGCAGTAAAAATTACAAAGCATCTTTAGCATCTTTTGTGCTCCTAAAACAGGAATTTTCCAAAGACTTCTATCTTCACCTTCCTATCATCTTGAATATGAGGGTCATTCATTCACACCTGAGTATGACTGCACCATTTCAAATGTTGTCTTGTACTATAGCTGTAGCCATAAAGCCCTTCATTACTAAGCAAAACAGAGAGGCAGCAATTTTAATACACTATTTGTTTGTAGTAAATGGTATTTCGTTCTTCCAACAACAACAACAAAATTAAATGATCTTTCAAACCTAAATTTTAGAGAAGATGTGTAAGTGATGTCCAGTGATAGGACAAGGGGCAATGGGTACAAGCTGGAACATAAGGATAAACTTCTTCACTGTGAGGTTGAAACATTTGAACAGGCTGCCCAGATGGGTTGTTGAGTCTCCTTGTCTGGGNTAAACTTCTTCACTGTGAGGATGAAACATTGGAACAGGCTGCCCAGATGCGTTGTTGAGTCTCCTTCTTTGGGGACATTCAAAACCCACCTGGACGAGTTCCTGTGTGACTTACTCTAGGTGGCCTGCTCTGGCAGGGATGTTGGAATAGATGTCTCTTCCAACATTTAATATTCTGTCATTTTGTGATTCTGTGATATTAACCATATCCAAACATGATCTTATTTTACTGTGTACATCCTCATTCATTCTTCATCACAGCATTCTTCACTCAGAAATGATCCTCCCCATTGATTCCTTTCCCTTTTTTTCATTCCTTTCATGAATTTTAATGTGTCTTGAATTCTACTTGATTATGCAAACTTCAGTCTAAATTGCTGGTACTATTATTTCTTTCTTACTCTACAAATCCTTCACCAATTTCTATCTAAAGCCTTCTTTTCCCATCACTGGCTTGGGCTTTCAGGTCCTGCTTTCTGCTTTAGTCAGTCATTTGTTGAATGCTGTATTATGCTGACAGCATGCCTACAACAGCAGAATAGTTGAATTCCTTTAAGTCTGTTACATTTGGTTCCTCATGTGCTCCTTATATACACTGCTACACAAGATCTATCTAAATCTACTTCTAAAGACATATTTCTTACAAACATAAATGGTATGATAGCTACAATTAAAATGAACAAATTACATTTCAATAAGAAATGCATGTGCATCATCTGCAGATTGAATAGATGGCTTAGCTGTTTTTAAGTAGCACGAATTGCACTCTGTCATTATTTGAAGAAAACCTTTGAAATTTTCCTGTGAAAACATCAACTGCATAATTTACTCACATCCAACTGTGAAACTAATCTACTAGACTAGATGCATTTTAAGCTAGATGTTTTAAATGCTGCCTTCTTATTCTAAAGATCTCATCATTGCCACAGCACGAAATCTATTGAATCTCACTAAACTTCATTTTTTTCATTGTTTTTCTTTTAAAAATTAAAAAGATAACCCACAAATTGAAGTTGCCACAAAAGCAGTTATTTAGATTGAATAAAAGTTAGGAGATTACAGAATGAGAAAATATTTTCTCCTTTGAATAATCAGCAACTATCATAGAAACATTAATACTAATCCATTATTTGAATTAGATTTTACAATGCTTATAAATCATTGATATTTCTGATTTACTAACTCTTGCTTTTTTTTTTCTTAATTGGATATCAACAGTGAGACTTGCCATCCAAATATTTATTAGGTCTATACCTTCACCACATCTGTAACTACAGACTAGATTCTGATTTATTAGTACTCATTGTCTTGTTTTGGTAAAATCTCTTATTCAGTGTTATTGTAGTTGTTTTTATGGATAAAGCATTGCAATGGAAACTGGAAAAGATTCAGATAGGGTAATAGGAATGACCAGAGGTATGATACAATCTCCACAAAAGGAATAGATAAGTAAGCAAGGAACTTGTGGTCTGGAAAAGAGATGGCTGAGGGAATACAACAGAGGTCTGTTCAATCCCAAGTAGCATGAACAGGGGTCAATTTTTTGCTGTTTACTTCCATACATAATCTAGTGGGCATTAAATTAACCCAGTTTCAAAATTCAGAGTTAAGAAAACGAGACAACTGTTCACAAAATGTATAGTTAAACTGTGAAATTCCTTATCCATCACAGATTGCTTGAAATTGACCAAAATCCTTATGGAGATTTGACAAACTCAATATGATTGCATAGATTTACAGCTTCGTGTTTCAGAAAAATATAAGAAACAAACACTAGCTGGTAACTTTAGAGTAGAAGAAAGAACCATGCATCTTGTTAGGAAGGAGAGAGAATTTACATCCATATAAGAGCAGTTTTTTCTGTAACTGAGAATTGTTCCTGTGTAAGATGTGTAACGTGTATCAGAAATGTTTAAATCATATTTCTTAATTATATCCATTTCATGTCTATAAACAGTTCCATATCATAAGGCTGCAGGTACAAGCAATGCCATCACATGGTTTCAGTCTTCAGCTTGTACAATTTTTCCATTGTAAAGCTCCAACATCCATCATTTTATAGCCATATATTGTAAGAATGAGTCACTTGTTGATGTACTGCAAGGGATGCATCTGGATTGAATCTTGTTACCCAACATACACGTCAGGCCATTAGGATTTGCTTGGTTAGGAATAATTCTGACTTTCCTATGAATGTTGTGTGTAAAGATCCATGCCTTTAACCAAAACAATGACCAAGTATGTACATCTTGTGTGCCTCATGGAAAGTCGCACAGCACCAGTGCTGCAGCTTTCAGAGGAGAATGTTCTCTTCTGTGTTGTGCAACGCTTACGGATAAGAAGCTGTTTCAGTTGTCTCAATACATAGAGTAAGTATAAAAATGAGTGTGAAAACGAAGTGTTCATGCTTTCTTTGCCTGCTATAAGATTTTGAACTTTTTTGGCTAGAAATCATCAGCAGAGGGTACATGTGGGAGTTACAGAAGCCATGTTGTTGTGGACTCAAAGCAAAAAGACAAGTCCTTTTTTTTTGTAAGTTGAATATAAAGATGAGTATATGGAAAATTTGTAGTGAGCAACTTCACTGTATGCTGCATGAGTTGGCTATCCTTTCTTTCATTATATAAAGAATAGTTAAACTAGGTGAAAATAAAATGCATATGAAGAAGGCTTTGCTAACATTGTTAAATTGCTAGAAAGTGATGAAATAACTTTACAGCCAAGACCAGCCCTTGGGAAGCCCAGTCCAGCAAGGATAGTAGGATGGTCTGGACAACAGAGGACCTGTCTTTGATGGATTAGGAAGAGGTTAAAGACTTGTTGGCCAAGCTTAACATACATAAGTCAATGAGTCCTGATGGGATGCATCCTAGAGTGTTCAGGGAACCAGCTGATGTGGTTGCTAAGCCACTCTCCATTATTTTTGAACAATCATGGAGGACAAGTGAAGTGTCTGAGGACTGGAGAAAGGCCAATGTCACTCCAGTCTCCAAAAAGGGCAGGAAAGACGACCCAGGAAACTACAGGCTGATCAGTCTCACCTCCATCCCTGGAAAGGTGATGGAACAGCTCATCCTGAATGTTATCACTAAACATATGAAGGAAAAGGTGGTTATCAGGGGGAGTCAACATGTATTCACCAAGGGGAAATCCTGTTTGACCAACCTAATAGCCTTCTATGAGTGCATAACTGGCTGGCTAGATCAGGGGAGAGCAGCGGATGTCATCTACCTTGACTTCAGCAAGGACTTTGACGCTGTCTCCCATAACATCTTCATCAGAAAGCTCAGACACAATGGGTTGGAAAAGTGGACAGTGAGGTGGATTGATGCTTGTGTGTGACATCATGCCTTGTTTACATAGAATTAAAATTGTGCAAATATGTTAGAAAATTATGTTATTTCCTTTGTAGGATATTTGATTCTTTGTAGTATCTAAATGTTTTGAAAATATAATTTATCTTCACAACTTCTTCTGTTATTTTCTTTTCAGATGTAGAACCAGGGATACTGAGGTGAAGTGAGCAAACAAAGCTCCATTCCCATTGCAAATATAATTTTAACACTATTTGCAAAATAGTGTAGGGCTAGACTGAAGAGTAAATTTCAAATCTAACTTTGAAGGATATTTTAAATGTGTATGTAGACAAACTATGCCAGGAAAAACAAGATAATCTTATCACACAGGCTTTGAAATCTTGGCTACAGCTTGTGCTACATACTCTAGCTGAGAATGTAGTGATTAAGTCATCACTTCTGAGGCCTAATTCTGAAGGGAATGCAGTTTCCCTTACATATGGATAAAAAACATTCAGTTACTGGGTTTGGAGTGTTTCTGTATGCAGGTACCAAACAGCCTGTAGTGCTAAGACTGAAATAGGACACATACAGCGAGGACACATACAGTCAAGGAACTTTCCCTCAGTTCTTTGAGAAGCCCTGCCTCTCTACTGACTAATAGAATGACACTCATAATAATAATAATAACAACAATCCCAAGGTTATACAAATATTCCCTTGATATCCAAGTTAGCGTGATGGTTTTGCTAGTAGTTCTCACTGTCATCAGTGTCCTTTGGTGAGTCCAATGTAGTATATTGTGTTTGGTAGGCATTTGTGACCAATAAAACCATGTGCAGTTGTAGCCTTATTAATTAATTAACATCTCTTCAGGAAAGCTAATTTTCATTCAGGATGTGTAGATATTTGAAAAAAAACCCAATTAATTCCAGCTCTGTGTTTATTTAGACTAAGATTCATCTATAGTGAAACTTAGTTCTTCCTTACCATGAGCTTATGCTACAGCATTTTTGCTTCCTATATTTTTCCATATAATTTCTTCCTGACTCAAGACTTGCATCTCAATTATAGGTTTCCTATGTCAGAACATGTGTTCATTTTTTGAAATTTTTGTTGTTGTGAAGGTCTAAATCTTCTTCCCTGTACTTTCTGACTAAGCACTTCTGGCTTTTGTGCATTTAATTATTTCTGTGCTTTTAATCACTTTCTTTAATAGCAAACCCAAATACTTGCCGCATTTGACAATGAGCTTTCAAACACAATTTAAAACATCCTGATTTCTTTTTTTTTATTATTTCATGGAAAAAGTTGTAATGTTGCTTCATTGCTGTCAAGTGGGAATAGACCAAGTTTATTACTAGTTTTGGAAAAGTTCATTTTGAACAATGCTTTAAAATTTCACCATACTCATTGGACCAGTTTCCCCTTGTTTTTCCTACTAAAGTGCTCATGTCCTGTTTCCTCCAGAGTACATCTGCAGCCATCACTTGTCCTCACCTTCCCCTCTCCAACAACCATCTCCATGACTCCTGAGTATCCTTTCAGTCCTCCTCACAGTCCTCATGTCTTCTTACTCACTGCAGTAGCTGAACGCAGCCTACTGGCCAATTAGTTTGAGATTATTTGGCTGACTAGTTATCCAGCCTTAAATTACCGATTTTCTGATCCATTTGTTTGCCTTCCAAAAGTTCATAAGCTTCTCAGCCTGTAGGACAAGACCCACAGGCTGTATTTCAGGTCTGGCAGGCCAAGGAAGTTGCTCTCTGTCTCGCAACAGCCTTTGGTTTATATCTTGCAGATACCTACTGTAAACCATTAATTACCTCAATCTCTTGTATCCTTTGCTTTTAGATAAATATTAAGCCATTTTTCCATAATCACAGAATGACAGGGGTTAGAAGAGATCTCTAAAGATCATCTAGTCCAACTGCCCTACTAAAGCAGGTCCACCTAGATCAGGTCACTCAGGAACACGTCCAAATCGGTTTTGAAAACCTCCAGAGAGGACACTCCACACCCTCCCTGGGCAGCCTGTGCCAGGGCTCCCTCACCCTCACAGGAAAGATTTTCCTTAAGTGGAACTTTTTTGTGTTCTAGTTTTTGTCCATTACCCCTTGTCCTGTCACTGGACACTACAGGAAAAAATGGTGCCCCCATCCTCTTGACATCCACCTTTCAAGTACTTGTAAGTATTAATGAGGTGCCCCTTCAGTCTCCTCCAGGCTGAACGGTCCCAAATCCCATAGATCCCAACAGTGGTAATAGAAATTGTGCATGGAAACCAACCAGAGGAATTGAAGTTACATAGTGTTGCAATCAACCTTCTCTGCTGGGCCTTTCACTGCACCTTACATACTAACACAGGAAAATAAGCCAAACTACAATGTCATTAAACACATTTAGGCTGGAAATTGCGAGAGTTTTTGATTTTGAGAGGAATGAATTGTAAAACAGCACCCTGGGAAGGGACACAAGGGCAAAGTAATAAAGAATGTTAGGATGGCTCTTGGTAAGGGAATGAACTGGGTCATATTTTGTAGCTTCTGCAAATGGGAACAAGAAGCAGATTCAGTCACCTAGTAATCCCCTTCCCATGCCTTGTTCCTAGATAGTACCTTTTCTTTACATGGTTAAAAGCCAACATATTAACTGCTAATACCCTAATATTTTCAGAGAACACCAAGACTCTTCCAAATAAACCCACACATAGGTTTACAAGATTATTTTTGACTTGAATCCAGCTTGCAAAACCATAAAATGACACAGGTACACCTATGGATGTTAAAACTAATGAATCTTTCAAATCCTTTGGCAATCTCTAATGTAAATTGAGGGGATCCAGCTGCTAAGTAAGGAAATATTTTCCACTCGGAGACTGTTTGAAAGTGGTAGGAAGATTAAAGTAGTAAAGAACCTGTTCCAAAGGATGTATGTTAATGTCTGAAAGTCATGTCCTACAACATCAAAACATTTTTATATATTATATGCATATATATATATAAAGAATTTTTAAAAATCGTAGCAAGAGAACATGGGAAACACCAGTATAGGAATATATGTTCATTAAGAATGTTTTGGTATGTGCCATGCAGGTTACTCTAAAATAAGAAGAGTTTATCACCTCAGTCATATCTACTGGAGCAAATAAATTGTCTTTTGAAAAGCTCCATTAGCTTCAGTGAAAGTGCAATGAACCTCCCTGTCACGTTTCTGTGTACCTAGGACAGGTGTAAGTCATTTTGCAAATGCTGACACTATATTCAGCAGTGCAGTTCTAAGTCTTACTCAAGGAATGAGTCTGATTCAAGAGTAATTCTTATTTCATAGGAAAGAAATGAAGTTGCTGTGGGAAACATTCTACACATTAAAAGATACAGCAAGAACTGAAAAGAAATCTCTGGTTAAATAAATCATCTATTTCAATAGCAAAGTTCTGAAGACACAGTTTGTCAGAGAATTAATTCTGTAATTCAATCCTCTAAGGGGAATAGGATTGAGTGTATTATGAAGGTACTTTTCTCCTAAATGTATCTGATACCAGTTACTGACATCAGAGTCAGCCACTGCTTTTTATTTCATTAAATCTATTTCTTAATCCATTGCAGATCTTCATATTGAGCATATAGCTGAATCTGGAATAAGAAAAGCACAGGATTACCTCTATATTCCAGGAGGACTATATCACAAGATAGTGTGACAATTTTCTGTTCCACAACCCAAGATCCTAACTTCATCTTGCTCCCTTGTCCTTTTTAGATTCTCATGAGACTGGTTGTTTAAAGCAAGTAGTTTACATGACTGTTTATGTACCTTGGAGACTCTCTATCTCAAGTTTTTCTCAAATGCAATTTCTAGCATTATTGGCAATTAATATCACTTTGGAAAAATGGAATTGTGAGGTGAAAATAAGCAGCTTGGTTTCAGAACTAAAGAAAAAGAACTATACATTGAAAAGGTCTTTGAGTGAGACACTAATTTGTAACAGAACTGAGATTAAAAATGATACATTTTAACTGCAGCTTAACAATGCAATAGCAATATGGCTATTGGGTTCTATGTGCTACATGCAAAATTATGAGGCTGGGAAAGTTAAATCACTCTGATTTGGTGAAAAAAAATCCCATGATCCTTTAGACTGTTCTGGAATCACAGTTAACTAATACCTAATATGCTCATGATATTTGAGTGACAGTTCCAGTAGAGCCTCTTGAGGAGATCCAGAATTCTGTTGTGCCAGAAACTTTACATCCACAAAGTACTTTAAAACACAGCTTTCACACAAACCCTGCACTAAAACTGTTCTGTGGTTTGTTTCTTCCAACTATTCAGTAATCTAACTTCTGCATGTCTTGTTGCTTCATTAACAGATTACTGATACCTGTATCCAAAACTTGGCTGCAGCCTGCCTTTTCTCCACTTCTTAGATGTCTCAGGTTGCATTCATATTACTGACAAAGCACTGAAATATCATTAGAAAACTTGTAAGAAACTCCAGATTGTCAAGATGCTGTACTGTAGAAATATTACCAAGTAAAAGGATATTTCCTAACCTTTATTCAGAAGTGGTTGTACATCTCAAAACATGATGTTTTTTTCTTCACTAGCATCATGGTGCCATGCTAGGTATCAGGCCTGAGCCACCTCAAGGACACATGGAAACTGGAGGGAGAAAAACAGACTGGGCTTAGTGTTCTCAGCCGTTGCACGATGTACTTGAGCTCACTCTGAGGGTTTGTGGGAGTCTGTTTCCCAATGACTGAATGTCAGTATACAGCAGAAGTAGATGTGGGTCTGTGCTGAGAATGCAGCATGGTTACAGCAAATGAGTCAAGGTATCATAACCACAGCTTCATGAAGTACAAGTGAAACATATTTGTTAAGTATCTGCGACTGGAAAAAGCATGTAATCTACCACCATGTAATTCAACTTCCCACTGACGCAAATGGACTGTCTCCTGATTTCCCATGATATTTAAAATCCTGTCAGTTCTGGTCAGTTGCAGAATCATACAATCATAGAATATCTCAAGTTGGAAAGGACCCATAAGGATCATCAAGTCCAACTCCTTGTTCCTCCCTAGACTACCTAAAGCTAAACTGTGTGACTAAGAGCACTAACAGGCTTAGTGCCATGATCATTTCCCTTGGGAGCTTCTTCTAGTGAAGAACCTTTTTTAAACTTCTGATCTGAGCTTGCCTTGATGCAACTTCATTCCATTTCCTTGTGTCCTGTTTCTGGTCACTGGAGAGAGATCAGCACTTGTCCATTGACTGGCTGCCTTGAGGAAGGTGTAGGCTGAAGTGAGGTGCCTCTTCAGCTTGCTCTTCTCCAAGTTGAACAAACCAAGAAGCCTCAGCTGCTTTTCTTAAGTCTTGCCCCTTGAGGCCTTTCACCAGCTTGGTCACCTTCCTTAGGGCACAGTCCCATAGTTTCATAAACTCATAGAATGGCAGGGTTGGAAGGGACCTTTAGAGACCATCTAGCCCCTTGCAGAAGCAGAAGCAGGTTCACCTAGATCAGGTTGCACAGAAATGTTTCCAGATGGGTCTTGAAGACCTTCAAGGAAGGAGACTCCATACTCTCCCTGGGCAGCCTGTGCCAGGGCTCCCTCACTCTCACAGTAAAATTGTTTTTTCTTATATTTAAATGGAACTTTTTGTGTTCCAGCTTCATGCCATTACCCCTTGACCTGTTGCTAGATACCACAGAAAAAAGGGATGCCTCAATGTCCTGACACCCACTCTTTAGATATTTGCAAATATTAATAAGATCTCCCCTCAATCTCCCCTTCTCTAGACTCTTCTCTAGACTAGTTTGATGTTCTTCTTACAATGAGGTGCCCAAAACTGCACCCAGGACTCAAGCTGGGGCTGCACCAGTGCAGTGCAGTGGGACAACCGCCTCCTCTTACTGGCCACATACATTGTCTACAAATGGCCCTTTTGGTTGCCAGGACACACTATTGACTCAAACTCAACTTGCCCTCAACCCAAACCCCTAGATCTCTTCCTGTGGGGCTTCTCTCCAGCCTTTCGTCCCCCAGTTTGTATGTATAACCAGGATTACCTTGTCCCAGTAGAGAATCTGACATTTGCTCTTGTTTAATTTCACACAGCTGATGATTGCTAAGCTCTCTAGTCTATGCAAATCTCTTTGTAAGGCCTCTCTACCCTTGAGGGAGTCCACAGCCCTTCGTAGTTTAGTATCACTGGTAAACTTGATGTGCATTTGATTCCTGCACCCAGGAATAATAAATATAAAAAAAAAAAAAATAAAGAGCACTATGACTAGGACAGAGTCCTGGAGAATGCCAATAGTGACTGCCACCAGTCTGATATAACCCAGTAACTCCTTGAGCCCAGCCTGTCAGTCAAGTGCTCATACAATGTATCATGGACTTGTCTGTCTGTGTGATGGTCAGTTTATCCAGAAGGATTCTGTGAAGGAAAGTAACAACAGCTTTGCTAAAATCCAAATCCACCACATCTACTGGCTTCCCTTGGTCACTGCATGGGTGACTTTGTCATGTAAAGAAATTAAGTTGGTTAAGCAGGACTTCGCTCTTGTGAACTCATGCTGGCTATGACCAATGACTGCATTGTCGCTCAAGTGTTTTTCAGTAACTCCCAGAATAACCTTCTCTATAATTTTACCAAGCATTGCAGAGAGATTGACAGGTCTATAATTACCAAGATCTTCAATCTTATCCTCTTGAAAACTGGGAGAGTTGAGAGCTGAGTTTTCTGTGGAGAGAGATGAATTGAGAGCTGATTTCTCTGCTGTGAGTTTCAAAGATGTGGCTTTGATGTCTGTCACCCTTCCACAGGTGCATCACAGAGCAGGCACTGTACACCTAGAACTGTGTGGTGGCCAGGCATGTCAAAGGGACTGAAACTCGAAAAGACCTAAAGTTAAAACACAGTTGATTTATCTGAGCATATAACTTAGTCAAACATTATAAGAAAAAGATACTACTATCTTATATAGAGAGTAGCCATGCTAGGAGAGCTCTGACACAACCTTAACAGGACCACTGTAGACAGCACACTCTTTGCACTAATAAACCATTCCAGGGTTTAATAGTCACTTTAGAGAACACAAAACCAATGAAAATGCTTAATAAATTAAAAGGTATTTCCAGGGTGCTTCATCTTTTCCAAAACCTCCTTGGTTTATTATCCTCTGTCTCACCATAAAAAATTCTGCTGTCTTACTTGTATTTTCTTCTCTCTCAGTTATCTTAATATCATCTCAGAACTTTCTTCTTAAAAACTCTACCTCTAATTAAATTATTGATACATACAGAAAGTGCTTTGAAGGATTGGTATGCAAGAATGGTAACTGAAAAAATTATTGTCAATATAGTTTATTCAAAGAAAGGATATTTCAAATACATTTAATCTCCTCAGAACTTTCTGATTTAGTTTGTCTCATATTAAACCTCACAGGATTTTATTTTATGCCTGGAGTACTGTTGTTGACTTGTTTTTTTCTGTGATTTCATATGTCTGCTTAGAGCAGTGAACAGTGTATCGTCTCTTTCAGGCTTTAGTTGCTTATACATCTTCCTGTTGAAGTGAGAAGTATTAGGAGCAGAAGTTTATGTTGGGTAAGTGTTGAGGTTTTGCCCAGCCAGCAATGAAGCACCACAACAGTATCTCGCTCAGTGCCCTCATTCACGCCCACTCTCGTTAGGATGGCAGAGGCCCCAGTGAAATGGGAAGAAAAAAGATAACCAAGGATGTTGTGGATTGAGACAAGGGCAGGGAGGGCTCACTGCCAATTACAGTTCCGAGCAAAACAAACTCCAGTACTCAACTTAGAGAGGAAAGTAGGAAAGTTTATTCTACTACCTACAAGAAACAGAACAGAACTAAAAGCAAAAATAGGACAGGAATGTAAGAAAAATACAACCAGCACTTTAAGATCTCCCTCCTCCATCCTTCCTTTCTTCCCAGGCCCAGCTCACTGCTCCCAATATCTCTATGTCCTTCCCTCCCAATGGCTCAGGGGGGCAAGGAATGGGGGATGTGGTCAGTCTCTCATAGATGCGCTCTGCTACTTCTCTCTTCTCAGAGGAGGACAACTCCTCGTTCTCTTCCCCTGCTCCAATACAGGATCCCTCCCACAGGACACAGCCCTTAACAAACTTCTCTGGTGTGGGTTCTTCCCAGCAGCTGCAGCTTCTGTAAATATGGGGTCCCTCACACAGGACACGGCCTCCTCTGGGCATAGTCACTGCCCTGGTGCAGAAAGTGCAGACAAATCTCAGCTTCACCAGTCGTCTCCACAGGATGCAGAGGAGTCTCTGCTCCAGCACACATCCTCCCCGCTTCCATCACTGACCTTGGAGTCCACATGGTCGCTGCTCTCTCTCTCTTCCAACTCCTTGCACCACCACCAGATAGAAAAGAAGGAAAGATAGAGCAAGAAAAAACAGGAAGTACCCTCCTTTATGGTTTCTTCTTAAAAAGTGATCATGGAAGGGCCCAATTGTCTCAGCCCCAGAAGTGGGTCTGGCTCAGAGCTGGGGAGAGTTTCAAACACCTTCTTACAGGAGTCGTCGTTACAGCCCCTTCCTCATTATCAAAAACGGCTCCACATAAAACCATGACAGTGAGCCATGATCAAACAGCTGACATGACTTCTCAGGAGACTGTTTGCATCATTGTACCCTTTGCAGGATGACCTGGGGTCATGCCTCTCTGCCTTAAGAGTCCTACATGCTTTGGGTTCTCCAAACGTTGTGATTAAACTGACTCAGCCAAGGAATTTCTCAATCAGTTATTTTTACTGTAAAGAAAGCCCTGGAGAGTTGAGATCTTTGCAAAACAAAAAAGCAACCATGAGACACACATCTCCACCCACTGTTATCCTTGCCCTTTTTGTGATTTTCAGAACTAGGCAAACTTTGTAAAAAGATTTTACTTTCTTGAGCCTGGTTTTCTGGTACGTGATGGTGGCAAGCTCTTTTCTTTGTCAGCCTCAGCTGCTAACCCTTTGCACCATATGGTCAAAGATAGGAAACTCCTGCTTCTTGCCATTTGATTTTGAGAGAAAAAGTGTCAAGTGGATCAATCATGTAGAATAATTCAGCACTGAATTTTTTTGCTTGTAACTTCCAACAGGTCTGAAGAACCTCCCCAGACCTAAGCAGGCTGCAGAATAGACTGACCACATCAAGGCTGGAGTGGCTTTTCAGTCAGACTCTAAAATTGTCATTAGACAGATTGATATGCAGAAAATGAGTTCACAGTTACATTTAGATGTATTACACATGCTGTACATGTCACACTTCAGAAAACTCTTTTTTTTTATTGTAGTTCAAGGCCCATATTGCAAAGATGATAAAAAAGAATATCTTCTGCCAGTAAATCCATCAAAACCACAGCAAAACAGGGCAGTGATTCTACAGTTCATCATCTTGCAATAGCTTTTCAATGGCATCAGAAGCAATTACAGTACTGTCATAATATATTTCTATAAAACTATGTATTTCATTCACAACCTGTATGTTTCTAGTAATGAGTAACAGGCAACACGTTGTCAGAAAAATGAACAGGGCATCACTCTGTTTTCAGACTATTAAAATCTTGTTCAGATTCCTAGAATTTCACAGAACGTAGCAGAAAGGGCTGGTTTCACATGTAATTTACATTCAGCAGGTGTAAAACCTACATTTCAGAGACATTCCATTCCCTACTTAAGGAGATGGATGAGGACATCTACGCAAAAAATCAGATCAATCTGGAGAACTACACTTGATAGTGGCTTAGGTTCTAAATAAGCAATAAAACCCCTTGGTTTTAGCTTTAAAGTTGCCCTACAGAATCTATAAATCATATATACTTCATTTTGCCAAAGGAATTCCCTATTATTTATTAAACACTACCCAGTCCTAGCAGACATCTCTTAATAGATTGAGTCTTGCAAATTTTGAAGTGTATCTCTTGTATTGTGTCACATTCTTTTTCAAAGTTTTTTTACTATTTCACTAGATTAAAATAGAAAACATATGGAGCCACAAAGTTCTTCAAGTTTCAGTCCAAATGCAGCTTCACTGGAAACAGTTACAAGCATATAATTGTCCATTCTTTCCAGTATCAGGTAGCATCTGAGATGATATTTGCCAACATACTCGTTTGGTTCCAAGTTTATTAAATGTTAAAGTGAAAAAAAAAAAAAAAAAAAAAAAAAAAAGGCCTGTGGCCTGATTTCCTTTCAATTAATCCTGTTCCCAAATGCCACAAAGATTCCTGGATAACCTGTGTGAGTACATGAAGCTGACACCAGTTTTTGAAATGTGGCTTCTGTAGAAAAAGGTGGTATCGGTTGTGATTCACTTGGGACTAATCCTACAAGAAATAGGACACTGGCATCCTTAGAGAAACACTTCTGTTCCCTGTAAAACATCCTTCTTAAATGTCAAAACACAAATAGTATTTAAAGTCAGCTGCAGTGCTGAGAGAGGTGTGGCTTGCTCTCAACACTTCTGGGTACAAAATGAGAAAGGAAATCTGCTGTTGCCTTGAGAAGGCCTCACCAGCCAGCCCTGTCCTGTCACCAAGCTGCATCTCCTCTCTAACCATTTAGTTCCACAAAAAGCTGTTCTCTTAAGAGCAAGATGTAATGCTCCTTTCTTTCTTGGCTGCACTAATATGAAACCAGTTCCATTTCTTTTAAACTCATGACAACTCTGCTAACAAGTGACTCATGAAGAAATACTATTACAATTTTTGCCTTTTAAACAGAAATTACCTTGGGTCTTAAGAGCTACAAGACATTTCACATTTGGAGAACATTCTGATTTTTGTTTGTGGTTGTTTTGTTTTCTGATGGTTGCTGTTGGTTGGAAAGGAGATTGTAAGACCTCTTGTTTTCTTGAAAAAGCAGAATTTCTTAGGGATAATCCAAATACTCAGGTCTGAAGGCAGGAAGAATTTGGGAGTCCACCACACACATAATCAGGAATTAAAACAGCCTACACATGATTTGAGGAAGAATAATTACTCTTTTCTCTTGAATAAGCAACAAAAATATAATCTCACTGACTGCAAATCGCTCCTCAGGAGTGAGACAGAGGCCCCTGGAGTGCCATGTTTCGGCCATCATGTGCACTTGAACTAGATGCCATAAAATTAGATGACTGCAGCAGCTGACATGGACCTTGGAATACTTCAGGTGTGATTTAGTCTTATCACTTTCTGTAACTGGGAGCATGCTTGCAGATGCTTTCTGCTTTTCCCATTATCTGTCTGCCTCCACTTGTCTCTTCAGCTTGACTTCTCCTGCACTTGCACTATAAGCAGTTCTCCCACGTTTAAGCTTTTATTTCCCATCACTTTTCCCTCTTGATCAGCTTTTGTAACCAAATATGCAAAAGTCTTTTTCAAAATCTCTGGGTTTTATTATGATGGACATTTTTGAATTTTGGAATGGCTCACAATTCAGAGCTAGATGCAGAACTGTATTTCCTAGCTACCCCCTCTTAGTAAAAGAGACTGAAACTTTGGGTAAGGATCCAATTATACATCCCAGTGCTGCTCAAGCCATGTGTTTGGGCCAATACTTTTGTCTGACTTGTATTGAGAGACATTTGCTTTGCCAAAGGTAAGTGCAATTATTTGCTGAAATGCTTTTATTCATCAATATGCTCATTTAAGACACTATATAAATAAATAGGCAGGCTCTGTCATAGTATAGTACATCTTAAACAAATCATCTATTTTGCCATGTGTTGGTGATTAACGAATAGCTGTTTCTGGCAAACTAATCAACTGTAGCTCCAGGCATGGGACAGCATAAGTTTCCAAAAAATAGTAACAGCTCCCCTTATACATGCTTCAGACAGCCACCATACATTGCAGTTTCCATGAAAAACAGGAATTTGGACTTGGATGAGTTGACTTTTATTTTATAGTTTAGAGCTTATAGCTCATATAAATTGTGCACACATTCCTCAACAGCACAGGCCTCTCTAATATAAAAACAGACCCAGCCTTGTGTTCCTGTGGTTCATACAGTGTGTCAGTGTTAGATTCTTTTTTAAAAAAAAACCCATCCTGCAGTGCTTGAAAAGGAGCCCTCTTTGCTTCACTGATTTTGTCCCTTTCGCTCCTCTCCCCACGTGCCCTCTCCACCATGGTGGTGCAAGCAGTACCACTATGTGTCTGCTCCTCGTAACCACCTTCAGTGTTCTCACTTTGGGGGAAAAAAATACTGTAATAGCATGACTGGCAGAAAAAAAGATCACATTAATTTGGATTTTTTCCTATTATTGTCTAGATGTCACGTATTCTATCCTATTACAGAGCTTAGGAAATCGACCAGCAGGGAGAAAGGCTGTGCTGCGACACACCAGATCAGGTTCAATCTCCTGAAGAAGAGGGGAGATATAGAGCTCTGGCTCTTCCCCACCAAGTACATGAGTATGCTGAGCCCAGGGAGCCTTCTGGAGTGGAAGAGACAGCGATGAGGAGCAGCAGGAGGTGGGTGCTCTGCGCAGCCAGGCATGGGCTGCCAGCCAAGGCCCAGAAGCCATGGAAAGAGAGAGACATTCAAAAGACTGAAAGTGGCAAGTTGAGTTACTTCAGCTCAGGAAGGCAATGGAAGCTGCTGGACTGACACTGCCTAGAAAGTAGGGAGAGGAGTTGCTCTTCAGCTTCTTTTTTTTTGTGTGTCACACTCAGCAAGCTTGATTTTCTCCTGTTCTGTGTCATTTTGCCATTGGTTTAGTGTTCTAAGGCTGCAAAGGGTCAGTGGCCACAAAATGGAAAGCGAGATCATGGGTGGTTTTGGACATCATAAGTAACAGTCTTCTGGTTCAGCTTGCACAGAAGTTGCAAAACACAGCCTTTGGGCGAGCTCAGGGGGTGCAGGAAATGCTGAGGCTCTGTAAAGCTGCCTGTATTCAGTTCCATTTCAGAAACAAAGGTGGGTAAAACAAGATAACTACAAATGGAGAGGTTAGACAAAAAGAAAGCAGAAGGTATACCAGGGCAGGGTAAAAATACTTGGAGGTGCCACAGAGACTGTTCAAAGAAAAATAATAGAGATAGGGCCCTGCAGAGTTACCGTAGCCTTCCTACCTAGCTACGAAAAAAACCCTCTGGAGACTCCAAGATATCTTCTGATGTAACTGGTTTATCTAGCTTTTGTCATGTTTTATTCAAAATCTGTGATTATTCTGACAGCATTGCTTGCTCAGTCCCACTGATCTGTGGCTTAGGTTCCCCAGTCTGAGCAGACACTGGCACACCAGAGAAAGTGCAGATGAAGACCACCAAGACCTTTAATAAGGACTGGAGCACGTGACATGGAAAGAGAGGCTGAAAGAATTGCTTTGCTGAGTCACAAGATAAGGCTCGGGCTGGGGGAGACTACTGCTGTCTGCAGCTCGGATCAGAGGGTACAGATGAGAGGACATGATCAGACTTCTCAAAGATGCACTGATAGGACAAGTGTCATATGTAAAGTTCTGATTACATACTAGGAAACTATTTTTCAATCAGGAGGCTGATCAAACACTTGAATGAGATCCCAGAGAGGCTAATGCAACCTTCATCCCTAGAGAGATCCAGACTTTGGCTGGCAAAGCCTTTACTCCACTTGGTCTAGCTGGATCCCTTTAAAGCATGACCAGGATTAAATGGTCTCTGGAGGGCTCTTATAACCTCTTTTTTTTTCTGTGACTCTGTGGCCTAAACCAATTATTGTCTTTTTTAATTTCCACAGCACCTCTTATAACATTGTTAACACCGATATTGAAACAAGGAACTTCTGCTCACTGAATGGCTTTTAGTATTCTTTGTAGAAACAGCCTCTGCAAGGGTTTTTTTTCACTTTTGTCATTTTATGGTTTTAACTGTTTTGTTTAACGTCTTTATTAATGATCTGAATGAGAGGATTGAATGCACCCTCAGTAAATTCTCTGATGACACCAAACTGAGCGGGAGTACTGATCTGCTTGAGGACAGCAAGGCTCTTCAGAGGAACCTGGACAGGCTGCAGTGATGAGCTGAGGCCAGTTGTATGAAGTTGAACAAGGCCAAATGCTAGGTCCTGTAACTAGGCACAACAACCCCATGCAACGCTGCAGGCTTGGAGTAGAGTGGCTTGAGAGCTGTCTTGTAGAAATGAATCTGGGGGTGTTAATCAATGGCAGCTGAACATGAGCCAGCAGTGTGCTCAGGTAGCCAAGAAGGCCAATGGCATCCTGGCTTGTACCAGAAAAAGTGTGACCAGCAGTACACCAAGGAAGTAATTGTCTTCCTGTACTTGGCACTGGTGAGGCCACACCTTGAGTACTGTGTCCAGTTCTGCACCCTTCAATACAAGAAGGACACTGAGGAGCTGGAGCTTATCCAGATATGGGCAACAAAGCTGGTGAAGGGTCTGGAGCACAAGTCTGACGAGGAGCAGCTGAGGGAGCTGGGGATGTTTAGCCTGGAGGAGGCTGAGAGGAGATGTGATCACTCTCTACAACTACCTGAAGGGGAGTTGTAGTGAGGTGGGGATCAATCTCTTCTCTCTAGTAATGAATAATAAAACGTGAGGAAATGGGCTCATTTTGTGCCAGGGGAGGTTTAGATTGGACATTTGGAAGAACTTTTTCACCGAGAGGATTATTAAGCATTGGAAGGGGCTGCCCAGGGAGGTAGTGGAGTCACCATCCCTAGAGATATTCCAAAGACGCATAGATGAGGTGCTGAGGGATATGGTTCAGTTTAGTTATGGGCTTGGCAGTGTGAGGTTAGTGGTTGGACTCAATGATCTTCAAGTTTTTTCCAACCATAATGATTCTATGAACTCTTGTTGCAGACAAGCTGTCTTGACATATACAGCCAATGTGGAGAAATAAGATCACGATGCTGACCTTCCTTCCTGGCTTGGATATGATCAGAATGGTGATATACTCACCTTCACCAAAAACCCCACATCAGAGCCTGGATAAACAAATTCTTCAAAATAATAAATGGAGACATCGCACAACACCTTCTACAGTCCAAGGGTTTTTCACTAGAGCGTGAAAAGAACCCTACAGAATTTTTCTTTAAATTAATCATACATGAATAAAGGGATGTTTGTTGCATTAGTAAGGAAGCACTGTGAATCCTTCTTGCAGGAATGTGTACATCTTCCAGCACTGAAACAGCACTGCTGACTTCAGACAATGACTCAAGCTGTCTTCATCTTTTAACAACAAGAAGTTGTTTGTAGTCCCATGCAGAGTAAGCAATAAATAAATTTGTGCATTTGCAGTTCTTGTTTTGCCTCGAAGGTTCTCTCCAGGACATAAACACTCTGACTTCCCGCAGAACTTCACCCTCAACAGGGCTGGTACTCATCAGTACAGAGTTCTCGAGCACTGAGAACAGTGAACAAGTAGCAGCTACTGAGTCCTTAATACACAACTGCAGATGCACATTTAAGCACAGTGCTTTACTTCTCAACAGTCATTTGTGCACCAAGAACCCTCATTCTCATAAAAGCCTCCCAGGCTGAGCTCAGCTGTCTCAGCAAGCTAATGCTTAGATCTGCAGATCTAAACCATGGGCTGGCTGGCTGCTGAAACAGCCCAATCAAAAGGAGCCCAGAGGAGAAAAGCATTAAAGATAAATTTTCTCCAGTTACGGGAATGTCTTCTCATCAAATGGACAAAAAAAAAAATGAGCACATTAAAGTCCTAATTACTGATAACCCACTAATCTCTCCTTGTGTAGAGAAAAATAGAAAGTTTCACCTCATTTTAGCAGAGTATGACATGACCCAAATGCCCCTGGGGAAACTCCCAAAGATTTATCTGTCTTCAGCTTATTCTTGAGCTTTATGTTACAGTTCTAGCTGGTCTCAACATTTATTAGCTTGGGAAGAATGTAATCAGAGTAGCTTTAGTGGTATAATAATTTTTCTGATGGTTTATTTAAACTTAAAAGCAAGTAACAGTTCAAATGTTTAATTCCATCTACGTTTAGAATGTGCATGCCTGAGCTCACTTACTTTTCAAAGTGGAATTATATTCTCCCTTAAAATTCTGATGCAGTTTAATGGCAGAGGCTGACAGGCTCCATCCTCCAGCTGAAGGACTGGACCATTCAACGCAGCTGACTTCGTGAAATAGCTACTAAACTGGCTTTCCATTCAATGATAATTTAGAGGTGCTTCTTTCACTTCGTCTGCAGCAGTGCACAGAAATCATTACTTTCAAACATTTCTCTGGAAATCTAAAACCATTACATGTTTATTACTTTTTTATCTTTAAAAAGTATAATAGTAATGACTAATAACGAATAAGATTATATTGCTTTTACTGATAATGTTTTATATATTAGTGTTTGTATTGAAAAAAGCCTATCATTTGCTATACACATAGTTGCCCACCTCAGCCAAACAGTACGCAGAACAGCAAACAAACGCTGCCCTTGACTACTGATGTACCTGAGCCACAAGTAACCACACGTCTTAAGGAATCGTGTGGGAAAGAGAAGCTCATTTCACAATAAACCATTATGATCTAAAGTACACTCACACATATATATAACTTCAAATCTGCACTGGCACTGTGAACTCTTTGCTACTCTCCCTCCACGCAGTTGGCAGGAATTCTTACATTTCTGTTTTAAAGCACAAGTTTCAGTACCACTTTTATAAGGTGACATATACATGTATGGAAAGGCTTTTAAAAGCACCAAAATATAAACACGTAGTAAAGTAAATGGTAACAGAAAATCCAGTCACGTATGCCCTGGTGCAGTGGACATAGACCTCCCTCCCCTGTCCTTCTGCCTCACAGGACTTACTGCCCCACTGTGCAGGGTCGACAGTTACCCCTGGAAATGTAGCAAAGAAAGAGACTACAGTTCTCACATATTAGGCCAATGCTTTCCTTGTTTGGCAGCTTTTAATGTAGGGGCACGTTCATGGAGACTCTCTTCTGAAGTCCAGTTGTTCCTCCTTGAAATCAGCCAGAGCCACTGCATTTTTGAGTATTTATTTTAAAAGCTTTTCTTTGCAGATAAGACACAGAAAAGAGTTCTTATTTCTACCCAGAAACAAGTGGTTCAAGATGACAAGGTGCACATTCTGTCATGTCATTACACATAGTACCCGCTGACAAGGCAGAAACTGTCAGAAAGATCCATGGTCACACACACTAAAGACGACTAGATCAGTTCTGAAAGTGGTTTTATCCTGTCCATCATACAAATAATTTGGCTGAAGAAAACTCTCCACAGTTTGCATAAACCAGCAGAATTCCCACAGTACTGAGATTAAAAAACATAAACCAGCCTGCAGAGCGTGTCATCTTGGAAGTAAATTTACATATTTTCAAATATTAGATGGGCAAAATGTTTTCTTTATTATTATTTTTAAATGATAACTCCAAACTTTTGTTTGAGAGTAACCAACCTGAAAACTGATATGGTAAGTGGATCAAGTTATACAAATTCTGAATACATAACACCTTCTCATTCCTAAAAGGCACTAAAAGTAAACCAGACTTGTTCAGCATCGACTGCTGTCATGGGCAAATCTTGGGTTACAACACCGTCCTTTTTAGTATTGTTTCTCTGTTATATTAAGAATATACATCAACAAAGTTTCATAATTTTACAGAAATGTTCCTTTGCAATTTCTTGATTTTATCTCTTTGGCATATTTCACCTTTAAGAACTCTTCAGCTTGACAGACTGGATCCAGCTTTGGCTTTTAAGACACACTTTGCCATTCTGTGTGTCAGCCTTAATCCACTTATCTGTTTCATCCCTTTGATTCATGTGACCTGAAAAACAGAGCTCTCTTTAATTTGACACACAGTAAATATATCATCTTCACATAGCCATTTTCTTTCAAGCTCCCTAGATACATTTAAGACTTTTGTGGTAGAATTTATATATTTGTAACAGGAACTTCTGACATTTCATCCTTGTTACAGTTTTTTACATTAATCTAATTTCCCATATGTAATTACAATAAACTCGTTTACTACATAGTACCTTAGTTTTTATTGTGGGCTAGGAAATGTGGTGGTTTGACCCTGACTGGACACTAAGTGCCCACCAAAGCTTCTCTATCATTCTCCTCCTCAGCTGGATAGGGGAGAAAAAAAAATATAATGAAAGACTTGTGGGCTGAGATAAGGACAAGAAGAGATCATTCCCCAATTATCATCACAGGCAAAACAGAGTCAGTTTGAGGAAACTAGTTTCATTTATTATCAGAGTAAGATAATGAGAAATAAAAGCAAATCTTAAAACCACCTTGTTCTATCTCCTCCCTTCTTCCTGGGCTTAACTTTACTCCTGGACCTTCTCCCCACAAGCAGTGCAGGGGGATGGGGAATGGAGGCTGCAGTCAGTTCATCACACATTGTCTCTGCTGCTCCTTCCTCCTCAGGATGGGGCACTCTTCACATTCTTCCCCTGCTCCAGCATGGAGTTCCTCTCATTGGAGAGAGTTCTCCATGACCTTTTCCACTCTGGGTCCTTCTCACTGGCTGCAGTAGTTCATTAACTACTGCAGCGTGTGTCCCTTAGACAAGGCACAATCCTTCAGCCACGAACTGCTCCAGTGCAGGTTCCCCAAGGAGTCACAAGTCCTGACAGCAAACCTGCTTCAGCACAGTGTCACAGTCTCCTTGGGGCATCCCACTACTCCTGCATGGGCTGCAGGGAAACCTCTGCTCTGGGCCTGGAGCATCTCCTCCCCTTCTTCACAGACGTTGGTGTCTGTTTAGTTGTTTTTCTCACATATTCTCACTCCTCTCTCCAGCTGCAGGGTTCCCCCACCCCATTCTTCAATATTTTATCCCAGAGGTGCTGTCATGTCACTGATGGATGGGCTCAGCCTTGCCCAGCGGTATGCCCATCTTGGAGCCTGCTGGCATTAGCTCTACTGGACACAGGGGAAGGTTCTGGCAGCTTCTCACAGAAGTCACTCCTGCAGCCACCCTTTGCTACCAAAACCTTGCCAGTCAAACCCAGTATCTACATCTACATCAGATATTAATCTAAGTAATCTGAAAAGTTTTCATCCTTACAGTAAACACAGAAGAGAGATGTGAGTAAGACCTGATTTTCCAGACAACCTGCCATGTTACTACTATCACTGCTTGCTTATGGTAATCACTAAAAAAATCCCAAACCTGAGGTGTCTGTCTGTCTTATATATTTCACAAACTTTGAATGCATGGTCATGCTCCGAAAAGCTCACTGTAAAACAGACAAAAGAAAAAGTTCAACTTATCATCATCTTACAATTAAGAAATTGAGGCCAAGAGAGAATAAAAGACCTTCCAAATTTATACAGAAGGTTTATGACCAAATTGGGAATTAAAGTGAGGTCTCAGTGCCTTTATCACAAGATCAACCTCCACTTCGGTTTATCTTTAGAAAAATATCTTTTCTTATTACATTAGTGTTCATATGTCTCAGTGAATACTAAGTTTAGAACTAATTTGAGCCTGGGATGGCAGGGAAGCAGAATGTGAAGCAACTTTGTAAACATGCTCTGCTCTGACCTGTAACAGCTGAAGTTAAATTTTGGCCATGTCAAAACCAGTGGCATAACTCCAACTTACATCACTGGATTGGTTTCCACAACTCAAGCCCCTGTGCCAGAACTTTTCAATACCTTTTCAGCTCTTTGGTACTTTTAAGTGTGATTAATTCAAGATTCTGGGCCAAATGCACATCAATTCACCATCAGGCTGAGGTACTGTTTAGAAGCATGGGGTTTTCAGAGTAGTCCAACATTGACAGAGTTCTCCCACTGAATGAAGAGGTGTTTCAGTGTCCTTTGTTAACAGACTACAACATGTCTTCAAGGATCTCCATGTGGATGTCCTAGTACAACTTCTGCACACCCGGTTGCTCCAGGCAGCAACAGCCTCCATCATCCTTGGTCTCAGTATCATTCTTACTTACTCTAAGGCATAATCCACAGTTCTCCTCCCCATCTAATTACAGACTTATATCTGTGATGATCATCACAAACTTGGACACGTGCGTTGCACATGAAATCTGTTAAAATTTAAAACTTCAGTTCCCCAGAAAGCTTTCCTGAATCATCAATTTGCAACAGTATTGCAGCAAAGAATACAGAACTACAAGGTTTCACACAAAGGTTGTCTTTCAAAATCTGTCTTTTAAGTAGAAGTAGCTCTTAAAACATTAGATCAATCTGAATTTTAAATTGGAAACAGCCTCTGGGTATCAGAAAAATGAACCAAGAAAGAAGTGAAAAGGAAAATTTCAGCTGATTCCTTAACAGAGGTGTATAGAAAAAGACAGCTTTTTTTTTTTTTAATAAGGAGAAAGGAAACAATAAATGTAAGGCAGAGATACATTTCCAGAAAGCATACATCAGAGTGCTCAGACCCAGCTCCTCCCTTGTGTTTCTGTCACTATGGCTTATACTTCTGTACAAGGAACAAACGCTGAAGCACAGAATCAGCACTGTACATGAACAGTTTCATAAACTACTGATACTCTGCTACACTTTTGCTAAAAAGATAGAGTTTTGAAGAAGCACAGAAAGAAGTTAACAGGAGCTGTTTCAAATGTCGGTTGAGTTCTGTTTCTCATTTTGCTTTTGCTATGTGAACTTAGAATGTTTTGTTCCTTATGCTTCTCTTGGAGCTTTGCCTGTGAAGGGAATGCAGAAAATATCAAACTGCCTGCAGAAAAGGGTGTCAAGTTCCACTCCCTAGGGATGAAGATCTTCAAACTATTTTAAGGTTATTAAACCTATTGCCAGTAGCAGGTTCAAACCAAGCTGAAAGTATTTCAATAGCTTTGTGTATGAGGCGCTAATCAAGCAACAAGGTTTAGTTGGAGACCTTTTGATGACAGTTTGGTCTTAAGTGTACTCACTGCCTGTATTCTGAATACTATGGCAACATAACTGAGGATGACTTTGCTAGCACAATTAAATCATGAAAGCCAATGCCTGCTAGACTGAGAATACAGAGGGAAGTTTAAAAAAAATAGAGTTTTAATTTCAAAACCCACCAGTCAAAAGCTCCAGAGAAGACAGACGCACCTGTGTGCTGTGTGGCCATTGTTTCAATTTGACTTGCAGGAGAAAAGGGGACTTTTGTCCCCATGTATGGTGTCTAAAGGCAGAGAATACCTTTGCAGAACTTGATACCACCAAGTACTGACTGTGTATTCATTTGCCTCCTAGAGACTGGAGAAATTAGAGAGCTCTGTTTTCACAGCAGAAAACACACAGAGAGGAGCATATTTTATATGTTGTTCACTGGTGTTCTTAGGATTGTGGTATATCTCAGAAAGGCTGTGAACAATGAGTTAAATGCAAGCTGAAACCAATAAAAATCTGTAGGACAGCATCTCGTCTAATGTGTTTTATAAAAGTTGGATGAACTTTCTATTTGACTAGAAGGAATGTAATCTTTTCCAGATAGGACCTAGGCTTTTGTTTGTTTGGTTTTTTTTAAGAGACTGCTTAAGGATCAAGGCTTCATAGAGGGACAGTGTTTAGAAGGACACTGTAAAACAAAGCTCTTCCCACTCAATTCTAGTGGCAAAGAGTCAATAAAAATTGCTTCTAGGAAAAAGGAAAGTTTTGAAGAAGTGTCTTGAGAAGAGAGAAAACAGGGAGGGAACGCAGCCGTGGATACTGGTACTCCTGGGACCAGAACTTAATCTCTGAATGCAGCAGACCCAAGTCAGCTGCATAGTGGGAGGAGGAGTGCTGCACTTGGACAGCTGTTAAGTTTCAGCAAAACCCCTAAGTTTCAGCAGACTGATATAATACAAGCTCTTTCACTTACCTCCCTTTTAAAGGCAACTTGCTTGCCTCACACTTGACTGCCCCTTCAGCTGTTTGTATTTAACCCTGGAACTCCATGCAGGTGAAAACCAGAGACATTACCTTAATGCAGACAATATAGAATTTGTGATAATGAAAGCAATTAAAGGTGTCAATAGAGCTTTGTGTGTGGTGTATGAGACAACTGCAGTCAGATCTCCTTGTACCCAGGCTTTGCCACATTCCATGGCACTTCATGGGCCACTCCCCCAGTACTACTGTATAAGGAGCCATAGTGTGAGCAGTGAGAAGTTATTGCTCAAGACAGGAAACATCTGTCTACCTTCCCTACGATCCAGAAGGGAATCCAGATCTAACCTCAGGAAGATGTGAAAGCATTATTTCAGTGCATGTCTGAGTGAGTGAGTGTTGTAGGATAAAGGTGCTTCTCGCCACAGTCTACCTGCAGAAGCAGCCAGGCTGAAAAGACTGCAAGTGTGGTATTAAGAGTAACGCAGCAAGTCAGAGACAGGACAGCAGTGTCAATGTCCATCTTTCCCAGGGGATCTGGTAATTAAGAGAGGCTGACATGAAGAAGAAGGCTATCTAAATAGTTCTTTGTGATAAAAATATTTGGATGCTGGATCAACCCATGAGGTAGAGGAGGAGACAAGGGGTTAGAGAAGACAACAGGGAATTCCTCTCCACATTCAGGAGAGAAACCTGATGGAAGACAAAGTGACATGAAGGAGAGCCCTATTACCTGTATGCACAGTCACCGGAAGGCATAGCTCAGACAACCACTGTTCAGATGTGGCTCAGCAAAGCTCTAATGCTGCTGATGGGATGGGATTAATACCAAAAGCTAAAAATCCTGTTAACTGCTGCAACTGTTGTCACGTTGGATAACACAGGGAGCAAGTACATCCCAACTTGGAAGAAGACAATAATTTCCAAAGAGTATGTTCTTTATAGGAGGACAGGAAAATGCAAAGAGGTTGGTCTGCCAACTTGAGAAAGAAATAATAGGGAGATGTGGTCATCTACAAAGGCAAATATCCACAGCCTCCAAGGAAAGGAGCACCTGTGACACTGTGGGACTGGTACCAAGGGAACTCACACAAGTGCTGAAAAGCAGATGGAGTAAGTGACTGCCCAAGTTCAATGCTTGCTTGGCACCAAGCAGAGGGATGGCATTAGGGCTTAGGTTGCTGCTGGATAGAACCTTGGCACTAGAACTTGCCAGGGATAGAGAAAGATCTGGAAATCAGATGAGTCCCTGGAACCACTCAGAGATGGAGGATTGACATGGTTTAAGAGCAAGGGGTTATATTCCAAACAATTAGATTTGGAAATTGACATCATCATCTACAAGGATCCAAAAAAAGTCTCAATCACAGCAAGGCTTTTTCCAGTGAGCTTACAGTTGTCAACACACAAGCTGGCCACAGAAGTGGGAGGAAGCATGCCCACTGGCTGCGGTTATTTAGTCCCCAAATTTATCCACCCACATGCTTCATAAACTTCCTTTTAGTTACTGAGGAGCGAGTGGGAGCAGATGGTCACATCAACTTTGGACAAGAGGAAAAAAAGGTCTGAAAGCAGCCTCCCAAGGATGCATGATTGCCTACCTTGTTATTCACAACCTGCCAAACTGACAGTCCAATGGCCTCAGACACATGCTTTCCACCAGAAAGTCTATCTCACTATTTAACTAAATTCTCTTACTGCAAGGTCAAATTATAACTTCTAGTCCTATCACCAGTTGATAGAGAGCAATTTATTTCTTTCACTTCTGCAGCAATTCATTACATATTGAAATAATACATCTTCTTTAGCCTTCTTCAGACAAAAGCACCATTTGTTTTGTCTTCCCTCGTTAATCATGTTTTCACGCCTCTGAACATGTGTTCTCCTTTGGAGTCTCTACTGTTGCCCACATCCTTTTTTCAAGTACTGGACACATTCCAACAAAGTATTACTAATGCCATCTAAAGCCATGGGATTACGTTGAGTTTTACAGAACAGTCATGTTAATACCCCACTTGATTTTTTTCAACTGTGTAACATTATTGTTTGCTGTTTACTTATTTTTTACTTAACTTAAAATGACTTACTGGAAAAATAGCCTAAAAAGTATATAAATCAAAATTATTTGAATTGTAACCTTGTCATTCAACATGGTTAAAACCCCTTTGAAAGAATAGTCTCCTAAGCTTCTTTTGTGCTTAAATATTTTACAGTTTTTAGCCTGATACCCTTGCTCTTACCATATATAGTACCACATATAGTTAATTATCTCTCCAGGCTTCTTAAATCAGCTTGTTTATGAATACAGGCAGACCTGGAGATATATGGAAAGCAAACACAAAGAAGCAAGCGCTTTGCTCTTTACCAGGGGAAGGAAAAGAATGCCTCAACATGACTACTATCAGAAATTACTGGAGTTACTCAAGCACTCTCTAACTGGACAGCCAAACAAACACTTTCCTAGATGGAAGCTGGACCAGTCCTTCACATGAAAAAAATCTGTTTTTATAACAGATTTCATTATACCATACATACTACTTCTAAGAGTGCCTATTGACATCAGTGGAAACAGATGTCTTATCCTTGAAAATTACTCTGAAGAGTAAACTCCCCGGCATTGCTCTCCCGTTCCTGGAACGTATTGATAACAACTTCCTTCTCCAAGTGATAGAGGAGCCAACAAGGTGCCATGTTGGATCTTGTTCTCACCAATAAGGAGGGGCTGGTGGGGAATGTGAAGCTCAAGGACAGCCTTGACTGCTGTGACCATGCAGTTTAAGATCCTTAGGGCAGCAAGGGGGGTATACAGCAAGCTTGCTATCCTGGACATCAGAAGAGTAGATTTTGGGATTTTCAAATATCTTCTTGGTAAAAGTATCATGGGATAAAGTCCTGGAGGGAACAGGGGCCCAAGAAAGCTGGTTAATATTCAAGGTAAACTCCTCCAAGCTCAGAAGTGATGCATCCCAAAAAAGAGGAAGTCGGGCAAAAACACCAGGAGGCTGAATGGATGAACAAGTAGCACAGAAACGAGGCCTATTGAGGCTGGAAGCCAGGACAGGTAACTTGGGAGGAATACAGAGAAACTGTTTGAGTAACCAGGGATCAGTTCAGGAAAGCTACAGCCATGATAGAATTAAATCTAGCCAGGGACATAAAGGGCAACAAGAAAAGCTTCTGTTCGTGATAAAAGGAAGACTAAGAAAAATGTGGGTCCTCTATAGAAGGAAATGGGAGACCTCATTATCTGGGATATGGAGAAGACAGAAGTACTCAACTTTTTTGTCTCAATCTTCACCACCAAGTGCTCTTCTCTACAAGTGCAAAACATATTTTCAGTCTCATCACTCTGCCTCTCTAGAGCACCCACTCCAAGGCTTTCATCATCTTGCTTCGCCTAGATCCCTTGGCTATCTTGCAAAACCCTGGTTGTGACTACTTGTGGGAATGCAGTGTACTGACTTCCTCACTCAGTGTGGAAATGGGAGCCATGAAGCAAAGTGATGATGTACATCTAACCATTGTAACAGCAGTAGGAAAGGCTTTCCTAGAGTAAGTGATAGACTAGGTGCATGTTTACCCACGTCACAGAACTCTATCCTGTCTTCCCACTGGAGAGCCTCGTGTCTAAAATATCTCACAATGTTCCCAGAGGCAAGTAAAGCTTCCTGAAAAAAGCTGGCTCCTGTGTTAACCACAAGAGAACTGGCCAGTTTCTGAAAAAATCATCTATTTTTAAACTAATCTTTAAGCTCAGAAGCACGAAAATCTAGACTGCCATGCTCTTGCGATGCAGAGCTTGTTTTCTCTCCACATGGCAAACCCCCCCTCCTCTCTCTCCATTTTATATTTCTTCAGTTGCAGCAGCAGGACAGCTATAGATTCTGTACCTAAACTTTGACAGTGGATGCTTTCATGACATAGAAACAGGATTAAATAAATTTTTATTAATTCAGAATCTACTTGTACAAGAAAATTCTTGAATATCAACTTTAAGAATATTGCTGAGAATGAAGGCATAAGCAGTGGGCCTGCACAAAGAGTACACTGTTCTCTTAGAATAAGCAGGAAGTGAAGGAGAAGCAGGAAGCATCTCCCTTGCCATGCCAAAGGAACATAATTGACTTGACAAAAAAAAAAAAAAGGGAAGGTAGTTTGCAAAACAGTAAGAAAAGGAGCAAAGCACTCGTTAAAACCAATCACTTGATCTCCCTTCAGGTTTGCTGCTTCTTACTGATCAGTGAAGAAAAAAGAAGAGCAAGATGCTATTGAGAAAACACTCAATGCTAAATGCCAGGTATAAAGACAGACAAAGATATGTCAATTGAGGCCAGCATTAACTGAATTGTATCCTGCAGAAAATCCATTCCAGGGTCTATTTTTTATTTACCTGTATCCTCATTAGTTTAGAATTATGTTTAATAATTTTTTTTTTTTTGCACAATGCTGTAACTTCTTGATACAACTCATAAGCAGTGGCCTGATCCTGTTGCCTCTGCATAATTCTTGCTGATCTCCATGCCTTTGGGATAGGTATAGCTGAGGGTTAACTAATCAGAGCCGCTTGTGGCCTCAGCTGCCAAGATCACTTCCACACAGAATGGTGGGATGAAATATTGCATCCGCTTCAGCGATGACTGTCCTATATAAACATTGACTGGGTCGTGAAACCAGAGAAGCCATTCAGCTGTATGTATTTGAAACACCATTCTTATCTTATTGCTAGAATAACAAGATGATTGACTGGCCAGTGGTCCTCATTCACTTGGAAAAGTGTTTTACTGCTGGGGAGATTCATTCTATAGAGCCTTGCTACAATTTGGTGTCCTTCTGTAGGTTTCTAGCCTGAGAACTTCTACTCATGTTTTTTAAAAGAAATTATATTTAATAAGTGCTTATATAAGCAGGCTTCAAGTTAAATTATGTACCTACACTTCTAACATTTCCTGACTTGAAGATTATTATCTTGCATGGGGGAGGAAAAGAAGTTTCATGCTTATTTTCTTAAGTTTAAAAACCAAGAAAAACACAAAGCCTCACCCAGCCAGGTCAGGTCACACTGACATAACGCGTTCGAAAACAAGGCTGGACCCTTCAGACACATTACGTTAACGTTTCCTCTAGAGCAAACTGAGTCATTGGTAACAGCAACAGCCTTAACTTCTAGATAGACATGTCCAGAGAGGAGAGAAATACATACCCTGACAATGAATTGTACAACTGTTTTCTAAAACAGGAAACAGCAAGACTTGGGATTCTCAAGTTCAATTTTAAATACAGTAGAAAATTGCTTCCAGTAATTACAGCCACCTTTCCATGTACTCCATTCCTCTATGCTCCAGCCTCTTCTGCTCTTCTCTCAGCTGTCTCCCTCCCATCATTTATCAGCATATCCTGCACTGTTTAACATTCATAAACTTTACATTTTAAAATATGCCATAGACCCCTATTACTTCCCTCTCTCACCCAACAGAGGCAGACAGAGAAAACTTTTCATTATATTTTTAATAGACATTCCCTGACAATTTATTCTAAGTGGCTGTCTAAGCCAACAAAGCAATGGGTCAAATTCAGCCCACAAATTCACTGGAATAATGCTGAGGATCAACTTGGCTCTAAGACTTTTGTTAGAGAAGCAGATATTTGGTAAATGACTTGTGAATGCAAACAAAGTGAAAAAGCAATTTAGTATCATGGGGAGTACAATGGCACAAGCACACACTCTGAAACAGCTGAAACAAGAAGCCGCCAAGAACAATAAACTTCTAAGGAAACATAGATGCCTTTGCCTGAGGCCAGACAGACATTCATTGGAAGCCAAGATTAGTAAACCTTACCACTTATAGTTACGTGATCATCTTTGGAGGCACTTTGTGTTTCTTCTAACTGTATCTCTGAGCTCACATCCACTTTTCTTCCAGACAATTGTAAATAGGCTTTGAGAGAGGCAGGTACCTTGACTGTAATTGAACCTGGTATCAATTAAAATGAAAGCTAATTAGTTTTAAAGTGAGATCAAAGCATGAAACAGGAAATTATTTAACTAGCTTGAATCAAATCATTGTTTGTTGGTTGGGGTTTCTTTAAGAGTTCTCAAACACAGTAACTTTTTTTGTCTCTGAAAGGATAAGTAAAGCTAACTTCATTTATCATAACCAGAACACCGTATGCCACATCTAGAAAAAGGTGTTTCCTTCAGAGTATTTCCTTGGTAGTCATGAAAATCAACATTGACATACTGCTAGCAACAGCTCTTGGTAGAGGATCTTATTACAGGAATGATAAAAGGAAAAAAAAACCAAAAACTAAGAGATTCCTCAAGTTTTATGACTTTAGTTTCAGCTTCTAATTGCATTTTTACGCTCCTAAGCAAAGACAGGAGATTAGATTTGATGATTAATCCAGCCACTGCACAGTACCTTATGAAACAACTGCTCCTCTGGAATGAGGAGATGACACTTACATACTTTAAACACTAGCAATTGTCTTTGCTTTACTGCATGGGGCCAGCTGCTCATTTCTTCCAACAGATGCAGGCTCAAAAGTGACTACACAAATTAGACTATGTATCACTAGAATGTAAACTACTAGAAAACTGCAGCTTTGGTAGCCTGAATTCTGCTCTTGAGATTCAAAACACAAATTCTGTCTTCTGTTTCCCTTAAATGTATGCTTCTATGCATCAGGCTAAAGGCAGATACTGGGCCCTTGACCTGCCCACATTAGTCATACTTGGAATTACTCAGTCACAATGTTTGGAAGCTGCATCCTACACATTAAAACAAAGACCTACCAA
This sequence comes from Urocolius indicus, assembly GCA_013401255.1. Classification (NCBI taxonomy): domain Eukaryota; kingdom Metazoa; phylum Chordata; class Aves; order Coliiformes; family Coliidae; genus Urocolius; species Urocolius indicus. The sequence continues at coordinate 82,717 of WBNH01000696.1, forward strand.
CATTCAGAATACACTTTCTGTATACATGCTCCTCAGTTTTTGCTCAATTCCAAGATTCTCTTTAGAAAAATATATGAAAGTGTCTTTAAATACATCCCACAAGCTGAAGCTGAACACCGTAAGAAAACTGAAGTTATAACAACTACATAGCAAATTAAATTCAGCAGAACCACTTGCCTGTGACAGTCCTGATGAACAAATAACTGTCAGTATAATTTAGGCCTACATTTTGCTGGATACACAAAAGCCTTAGGACAGGAATGGGAATTTTTGGGTCCTCCTTGGAGAGTTGCTCAGCGATATGACTCATAAAATCCAACACACATGCAGTTAATTTATCATGGATGGGACATTTTCCACACTGCAGCTGTCAGCAGTTACTCTGTATTTATGGGGTAAACCAAAACAGAGCTTCAGCAACTTTGCCTTTACTAAACTGTGCTGCCAGAGGAGACGTTGTCATGTGTTTTGAAAAATAACATTAATTAGCTTTTACTAAATATATATTCCTCTTTGCTACTCATTCAAAGAGACATTAGCTTATCACTAAGTGATTCAAAAGCTAACTAAGAAAAAATATCAATTTCTTTGCAGCAATAGAAGCTGAACAGCTTGTACAGGAGAATAGCACACAAGGCATTTCAATGCATTTCCTTCATTATTTCCCTTCCGAGTTAACTGCTACGCTTTGATAGGGCACAGGCACTGTCTCACAGACAAGAAGTAGGGTACCAAATACCATGTTCATTTAAACACCTAGAATAGCTGACAAGATATTAAAGTCAAGTATAAAAATGCTGTAGTGGTTTGAAAGAGCTTTCAGGATTCTTCTTGTTGTTTTGTTTTGTGCTTTTTATTTTTTAAACTAGAACTAACAAGATGTGTTCAGGGCTTTGTCATTTATAATATGATCTCTTCTGAATGGCAAAACTATGAATCCAACTTTAGGAGAGAGCTTAACTGAGAAGTGAAATTTTAACAAGTAATGAGGAGGGGAAAAAAAGAAGAAAGAATAGTAGGGTAAGGCCCTGTCATCTTTGTTTTTCTGCCTTCCAATTTCAATAATAGAGAATTATACCCAGAAAAGGCAGGAAAAATAAATGTAAATGTGTGTCAGTTGTCACTTTGCATATACATAGATCAGCATCATGAAGTAAGTGTGCTCAAGGCTAAGGAAGATTGTAATTCAAGTCAGGTCTGCAGAACTCTACTGGGTACATAGCCAGGAAAAAATGTAAGTATTGAAAATACAAAAAATTCTGTAATCCATTCTAAACTATCATTGCCCTGTACAGAATTTACTGTATTTAAATACATCTTCCAATAATGAGGCAAAAAAGAATGTAGGTAACCAACAATATTTTTTTTTACAGAAAAGAGAAACAAAAACCCCCATACGCTCTTTTTCTTTTACATCACAAGCTGTCAGAAAAAAAACACTTGTTTTAGTTTGCTAACCTTTCTGGGATTTCAGATCCACTTTTCTTAATTGACTGACATAAACATCTATTGTCCCTTGATGTGTAGAAGCTTTTAGGCTTCCATCTGATGAATCTAAAAAGAAAAAAAGAAAATAAAAGAACTTATATATCATTGACTCAAAATAAAAATGTGCTAGAATCTTTCTTTGCACCTTGAACTGCTTTTGCAATTCTTCCGTGTTTGAGAAGTATCTTACATTCGTTCACCCAATATCAGACTTCTCTTAGAAAACATGGTTTCTGAAAAGACTTATTTCCCAGTCCAGGATTGTGGCATACATTGGTCCCAAGGCCATAACCCTGTAATTGATGGACTTGTAGCATTTAAAAGGCCTGAACAACACTCCCCTCTTTCTGCAAGGATGAATTTATCTTCATGTGAAGATCAAGCAAAAAATCTGAACACAAGGATCTATTTCAGTTTCCAAAAGAGTCTATTTGCTCAGACTCTGCACAGGGACAACTTTACCCAGGAAAGCAAACAATGACCAGTTGTGCATTACAACACCTTGCCACACAGAACAGTGCAACAGGCTATGTCAAGTCTGATTCACTGCATCTGACTTCTAAGCAATGTTACAATCATTGTACTTTAATACATATATAGGAAACCAGCATTTGGTCTTTGCCCTGTAATAGAGTGACCTACATTTTCTTCTACATCTTATTAGCTCAGATTTATGAAATGAATTTTTACAAATAGAAAGCCTTCAAGAAGCCTTAACTGTATATTTGAGAAGTAGTGTTTAATTGCTTGCAATGTATTCCACGTTAATACATAAATTTCTGCAATGTTAAAGTGAAGTCCTAAAGAGTCAACTTTTGAACGGCTGAACAGAACTGTAGCTGATAAAAAATGCAAGGAAGTTATAAAGCAACTCCAGAGAAGTATAAAAAATACATACAGGCATGCAAAAGGCATTCAGTGAAGCATCTTTTCAGGTACAGTGTTACAAATGAAAGTACTGATAAGAAATCTTAAAATACCGATAGAGATTGTTTTTCTGAGTTTCTGGATGTCAAACTTTCAGAAGTAGCTAAAATAAAATAAAATCTGAAGGAAGCTTCCCATTTTAAGTAGTTAAAACATTAATTAGAGAATGAACTTGATTAATCGTAACAAGGATGTCTAGCATTAGTGCCTTATGCTTGCCACACAGTTCCGGCTGTAAATTCATCTGGAGCTTCCGGATCCCAGATCTCAAGCACAGACGTTAAAGCTCACTGTATTACATACAACAATAAAAACATAGAAAAGTATTATTATCCCACAGCTAAACAGATAAAATAATTAAAAGAAGTCACCAATCCATGTTTAGTCAGCTGAGAACTGACACTGTCTTTGGCTAACAGGAACACTTTTAGTAGCAATAGTTTGACATTTTCATATAAAAAGCTATTTTTGCAGATATTCCAAATCAAATCTCAAGTCAGTCACCAAGTCTCCACATAATCTTGGACAGAGATTTTGCTGCCAACAGATACAGCAAATACCCAGCCTTTGATTCTTCTGCTTCAAACAAAATATGCCATTAGTTCCTTTATCTGCACTAGGAAGAAAGGGTCGCCTGTGACAGGACAGCGACCCACTCCAGGGAACACAACGGCTAACAGTCTGTACACCACCACCAGCTGATAGTGCTTTAAAGGAAACAACACTTATTCAGCAAACCCTTCCTCTTCCCACTCTTCAACTGCAACAGCAGCTCTTGTGAGATTCTTCACAGTGGAAAGATCTTTTGCAAATCTAGCCGCCTCACTGCAGGACTGAACAAATTGTTCTTTTCTAGGTTTTCAATCAATACATATTTGCTAAATAAAGTAAAGAAAAAAAGAGTTCTCACTTTGTGAGAGACTGGATTCTACTTTCAGAAGGCATAAATATAACTACAGGATGCAGAAAAAGGGCAGTAGGCTTAAGTTCACCAAGGCACAGATTTACTTGGAAAGTAAAAAAATTCAAAACAAAAGACAAACAACCCCAAGGGAAAGTGAATGTTTTTCTGTTGAAGAACACTGTTTTTGGAAGGACGACATGTTAGATTTTGACTCCCAGAGTCCACTGCTGAATAGAAAGTTTCATATGGCAGAAGAAAAAGAAGCAGCAAAATTTCAAAAACACTGAGAACTTTGGCAGCATTCACCAAACACCAAAGCTGACTTTACAATACCTGTAAAGCTTTGATCCATGGATCAAATAACAAAAATATTGTATGGGGAAAAAATCATAAGGCTATGGTATTAAAAACAAGTAAAAATTCAAAGGGACACTCATCACTTCTGAAGTCTATTAAAGGTTCTGTTTGTGTCTCTAAACATAAGAAATGAGTAAAAAAAAATCCCAGAAAATGGATTAAAGCCAGCAAAGATGAGGTTATATAACAAATAAACAAAAGGCCAACTTTAAATAAATACATATTCAAAGAAGAAAAATTACTCTGTATTAAGTAACACAATCTGCTAGGACAAAAACCATAAGTGAAATAATAATGGAGAAAAATTTGTTTTACAGTTATAACAGAACAAAGCTAAAGCAATTTGTTTTTAAATATACATCCAGTGTTAGCTGAGATCAATGTGAATAACTGAAGGTAAAAAGGAGGAAAAAGTGCATAGTCTGAATTCAGGTTTTGCTAAAGACTGACAGCTCAAGGGAAAATATAAGGATGGATTGTTCTTCTGGAAATGGAACAGATGGTCACTCCAGAACAGCTTCAGTTATTTAAGCATTTACTAGTATAACAAAACAAAAAGGAAAAAATAAAGCAGTGAAGCAAGATGTGCTTCACAAAGTTTTTTTAAGCTTTATGAAAAAACAAGTATAGCTTCAAGAATAAGACTACAAGGAAAACTAGGTCTATTGTTCTCAGGCAGCAGATACTTTTTCTGAATGCTCCAATTTTTGGAAGTAGTTTCTTCAGGACATAAGCTCTGTCCAGAATGGTACATAATCTATATACAAAATGACAAAGAAAGGGAGGGGAACATGGAAACAAAGACTGATGATAAAAATCAAGCTGTAACTCAGTAGATACTAACTAAAGCAGACTTTTAATTTTTCACACCCTGACACCTGAGGGATAGAAAGAAGCAGCTGATTCCAATCCGTCTGGAGAACTACACCCTTAGTATAGGATAGTGTGGAAGAAAGCATGGGAGCAAAGGAAAAAAAAAACAAAACTGTACAGATTTACAAAACTGCATTAGTACAACACAGAGGAAGGCCAAGCTCTGAGACACAAGGTTGGAAGATGAAGGACGCTTAAAATGGGAGCCAGAACATTAACATACTTCAAGCAGATGGCAGACGAGATCAACAGAACTAATTCCTATTAAGAGACAAGTGTGTATATGGATATATTTTTGAAAGTGCTTGAGTTGTACTTTATCAGGCACAGTAAGTGCCTTTATTAAAATTCGGAAATGAGGGATTTTTTCCGTAGATTGTGTATTAAAACTGAGCCTTCAAGACAAAACTCACAGATGTATCATTGCTTCTCAATACACTAAGATGTTTATTGGTTTATTATTCAGTTATCCAAAAGTATTTTAAATACCATCATTCTTTTCCATAATTGGTTACCTTCTTAAAATAAAACTCTGGTGTTTTCTCTCAGTACTAGGGAATAGTCTGTGACAACACTTTCATCACACAGCAAGTCACTGAAGCCTGTAGGTTGTCTAGTGTGGGTTAATGAAGAAAGAAATTAGTTGAATAAGGCAAACTGACACCAACATTTTGGTTTTTTTAAAAAGTTTCTTGCATCTCAATGTACAGTTTTCCTTGCCAGAATATGGCGCTGCTGCCCATAAGTTGGTTAAGGTTGTTTTCTCTCTGCTGAAGCAAAACCACCACCATAAGCTTTATCATTTCTGACTACGTATCAAACACAGAAAAGTCGCTTCTTCAACGCATAACTATGTCAAACACAAATAATCCAAGTAAGGAAGAATGGTTTGGTTTTTGGGGTTTTTTTGAGTTGGTAGGGGAAAATTTGGCTTGACAACAGAGTAGAGAATACATAATCAGACCATACCAATAACACTGAGTAATGAACAGATTCTAGCAAGACTGAACATGAGCCAGCATCGTGCCCTGGCAGAAAAGAAGTCCAACAGTATCCTTGGCAGTATTAATCAGAGCATGGCCAGTGTACTGAAGGGATTACCTTCACTCCTCAGCACTTAGACCACACCTAAAATACATCATCCAGTGTTGGAGGTCCTAAAAGAAGGGAGAACATCTTCCCCATCAGGAGAGGCTGAGGGATGATGTCTTGTTTAGCCTGGAGAACAAGCTGCTTCAGGACATGGCCGAACCCTCCCAGTATCTGAAAGGTGGTGACCAAAAAGACAAAGCAAAGCTGCCCAAAGCAGTGCATGATGAGAGCATGACAGACCACAACCATAATCTGAAACAAGAGGTTTCAGTCTGGATAGACTGAAAATCTTTTTATCCCCAAAGGATAGATAAACACTAGAACATTTTGCTCAGAGTGGCTGTACCGTCTGCATCCTTGAAGATTTAGAAGACTGTGGGATAAAGCCTCGAGCAACCTCACAGTTGGCATGGCTTTGCACTGGAGCTTGGAGGCTGGAGACTTGTTTAACGGGGGTCCAAGATGACCTCAGAAAGTCCCTTCCAACCTCACCCATTCTGTGATTCTGCAGCTTTCTGAGGTACCTTCCAGTTTGAGTTTTCTTACAAATTTACCACACGATAATTTAAAAGATTAAACTAGTTCTAAAAACAAGGTACCCCGTTACTTTGTGAAAGGATCTTCAGATTTCTAATGACTATTTTTAAGAAGCAACTAGAACCAAAATCATGTCTGGTTGTTTTAAATTAAAACCCATAAAACATTAGAAGTAGGAAGCTTCCAGTGTTGCAAAACAATTTGTCTGTGACTAACAAAGCTCACAGTATAGGGTAAAATAAGGAGTAATCACTACTTTCATATTTATATGCCAGATGCTTCAAATCAGACTGAATTTTGGGTAGTCTTCAAAAAATAAAAATAGATTTAAACAAACAAGTAATGTCATTATAAATAAAAAACTACTCTAGAAAATGAAAGGAAATGAGAGACAATAGCATTGGCTTTCAGTTTTAATACAGAATTATACAATAAAAAGGAATCATTAACACCTTTGCTTGTATTTTCTCCCCCAAGAAATCCAGCACTCTCAGCTGTTTTAGTTTGACCTGAAAACAAAATCTCTCAAAGGTTACAGATACATCCTCAAAACCTACAGATGAGTGTACTTATTTCAGTTAACTGATAAAATTCTTCCTCCAGGGATAAAAGTAACTGGAAGACTTGAGATGTTCTTTCTATTCCTATCAGCAAATCCCTGACAGGTGTCTGGCAATCCAAACTGTATTGTGGCATACGTGTCTCATACACAAAATCCTTTCACTTCAAACTTTACATTTTCTTTCTCAACCTTCAGAGTCAACCCACATGATCTTAAACATTATTTCCTTTTAAAAATATCCACAAAAATCTAAAGGATGTTTAATGCTCTTCAGGAGAAGATTAAGTAGTGCTTCCAAAATTTAGTTTTGAAATGGAAGTTTATTTAGCTGTAAGATCTGCTTTAATGTTTCAGCTGAACATAGTTAATTAAGGAAAATCATCATCATCTGTTGATGGAAAGCTACTCCCTGTGTTAAGAAACCTTTGTTGAAATACTCTTCATATTCTAGGAGTTTAATAGAGGAAAAACAAACTAGCAAGCTTATTTTAATTCTGTGGTTTAATGACTTAGTCCTAAGAATGTGTGTTACATTCATTTTCCAGGAATGCTAATATAGATAGCTTAGAAACATCAGAAGAGTTGGAGCAGTACAGCTCATCCCTGAACAACACTTAGCAAGTGACTACAGTTACTACCATTAGGAGAAGTCTTTGAGATTTGGGCCTGTAACCAAGATCATTTACAAAGGGAGAAATTCTCCTATGTACATTCAAGAGACACTGATCCTCATCTATGGTTCTATTACTCCAGTTTTCTGCCATAGTATAACCAGAATTCAAGTTTCTCACTTTTGTGTTGATATCAAAGAACGGACTCTAACATTTTTCTCAAATAATGCAATTGATACAATATATACTGTAATAGATAACTTGGGAGTTATCCTATTGTGTAAAAGCTTAAGTTCCTGAAAGCTTGTTTTCCCTTCAGAAATAAAAACAGCTTATAATTTATTTCTGAAGGAAAAACAAAGATCAACATAATAGTTTAGAAGCGTTGTTTAAATTATCACAAGCCTTTCCCCAATATATAAAACATCTATGAATAATGCTTTATGATATAAAAACTAAACATAGCTAATTACCAGTATCACAGAATAACAGATATCCACAAATATAAGAAAGATAAGTAGGTTAAAAGGGAAATAATTGCATTTGATGAACACTTAGGGTTTTCTTGTGTACTCTTAGTCCATCTAAATCTAAAGGATAACACCTAGACTTGTGTCTAATTTGTGCCCTGCAGGTATTGCGGTATCAAATGTTAGACAGTGAGCCTTGCACAATTCCAAAAGGCTGACAGTGAAGTTTGGAAAGCATCTCCACCAGTGACACAGATATCAGTGCTACTCCTGAAAATAAAAGAAGGCAGAAACATCTGTGAGGAACCATCTCCTTACCTTTCCTGTGAACATTTAGCTTTCACAAAGGAGAAGCAAAGTTAGAAAAGATATCTTAGTGAGAAGGTAGCACCTACCTACTGTGATATTCCCTGTTTTGGTCTGAAGGTTGGTGTTACCTATCAGGAAAAGAGGAAAAAAATGTTAAAAGCATATTGTTTAATTGGTTTATGAAATCATGATAAAGGCTAAAGTAATGTGATCCAAGGGCATTATAGTTGCAGTAGTTGATCTGATTTTCTTGTAAAAGGAAAAGTAGCATAAACCAGATACATTGCTTGAATATTATTGCTTTTTAAGCAAAAATAGCAACACATGGGCAGCAGTGAAGTGATTACAGACGAGAAAAACAATAGGTAAAGCTTAAAGACACAGACTGGATGTGAGGGAGAGAAAAATCTGAGAGGCGTTGCAAGAACAAAGTACAATTTTTGGGGGATTTTTTTTTTTTATGCCTGTAACAGCACTATGTATTATATAAGCAGTTCAATAGGATGACTGACAAACAGCTGCTGTTTCCCTTTTATACATTTATGTTCCCTGCACCATCAGAGTGTATTTTTTTTGCTTCACCCTCAAAAAGCTGCTTCCTGGACTCACTAAACATTATCTATTCCCTCCAGATTTTACTCTTATGCACATGATGACACCTTGTCAATACTTTTCATTCATTTCAATAAGATCTGAGTGTGTTTGACAAACTGGAAAGCATCAAACAAAAGACTGTATAGTATAAAATTAAGAATGGTCTCCTATTGCATTTCTTTGAACAGTTACTGGTGTTTTAGCTTTAAAACCTCAAAATATATATGCTGCTTCTTTAGCTATGACATCAAGAGGACATGGAAGGAGGACAGATGCATCTCATAACAGAAAAAGCCATTTATACTAACAGTCTAACGAAGCTGGTAGAAACTTCCAGAGTTCCATGCACAGTACACATGTATAATTGCCTCAAAAACCATTCTGAATTAAAAATTAGAAGTCTAAACCACAACATGCCATTCATGACACTCCTTCATACTCCTAAGAAGATAACATTGAAAAAATGAGGTTTATCACAGAAAATGAGTCCAATCTAGTAATACAATAATTTTCAGACTTTTTGTTTTTGGAAGAGACCTTTAAAATTTTAAAAAAAATCAAGCTCTGCTCCCCTCTTCTCTAATTACACAGTAGCCATTAGGGTAGAAAGCATTCAACTGTATATGACCTGTAGTGTTTTTCTTAGTGGTCCATGGGCTGAAAGCTAGAAAAGCAGCCTGTCATCAAAAGTGTTAAATTTGTCATTTCAAGCACATACTGTACAAAATATGCCAGGGTTCTGAAAAATCAGAGGTGAAACAAAATCCACTTTCAATGAACTTAAAAGACATTTGGCTTCATTGTTTGCTGTTTTTAAAATGCACACTACAGTTACTCCACCCTTTTCCCCATTTTATCATGATTATTATTTTTATACTTCTATATACTTTTTTATACTTTCTATACTTCTACTGCAATACCGTAAAGTCCAAAATACAATAGTTTTAACTGTTTAAAAGAAACGTGGGTCCTCCATGGGGAGAACAGTCCTTCAGGTACCAACTGCTCCAGCGTGGGTCCCTTACAGGATCACAATCCTGACAGCAAACCTGCTGTGGTGTGGCCACCTCTCTCCACATGGGTTCCCAGGTCCCTGCCAGGAGCTTGCTCCAGCATGGGCCTCCCATGGAGTAACAGCCTCCTTCAGGCATTCACCCGCTCCAGTGTGGGCTCTTCCACAGGCTGCGAGTGGATCTCTGCTCCTCAGTGGCCTCCATGGACTGCAGAGGCACAGCTGCCTCACCATGGCCCTCACCACAGGTCACAGGGGAATCTTTCTTTCAGGGCCTAAGCACCCTCCTCTCCCTCCTTCTCCGCTGACCTTGGTGTCTGTAGAGATATTTTCACATTCTCACTCCCTGTTGCAGCTGTAGTTCAGCAACTGTCCAACAATTTCTTCTCCTTCTCAAATCCATTAGCACAGAGGCATTATCCAGGTACTAATTGGCCAGGCCTGGGTCAGCTGTGGGTCCAGCTTAGAATTGATTGGCATTAGCCCTGTCAGCTACAGAGGAAGTTTCTGATAGCTCTTTGTTTAAAGAAGCCACCACTGTAGACCCCTGCTACTCATACCTAGCGCACGCAAAACTACTACATATATATATACACACACACACACACGGAAAAGATAAACTATTCTAATTTTTGTTGGGAAAAACTTTAACACTTTCACTTCTAGTCTTTGCTGACCAGGTAGCTCAATTTTAGTCACAGCGGTTTTTGTAAACACTGGGACAGATTGTTTCTTGGGCAATTAAGTCCACTATTCTCTACAGCTGACAGTGTGCTGATATTATAGTTGGCATAAAATCAGCACATCTGTACATAAAACTGAGCTAGACTTCATTGCTTTTGCACTGGGAGTTTTGAAGTCAGAGCAACACAAACTTTACAAACCTGTCCGAGACCCATTTTGCAGTTGAATCTTGGGCTGTACAATTCCAATGCTGTCCAACCTTTCTTAAATGTTCTCTTGCATGCTTCATATTTCTATGGCTGATGAATAATGAATTATTTTGAAGAAATTGGTTTTGAGTAATTTTCATATGTTACAGATGTCAGGTGTCATTGAGCTTTCAAGTTGATGCTTGAAAAGTTTCAGACTTTTGTCTTTGCATACAAATCTATTCATTTTTTTTTGCATTACCGTTCAGCTAAATGACAATGAGGCATCACTGCGGAAATGAACTTCACCTACCAGATTTAAAAACTGTTGTTAAATCAACTATAAATAAACAAAGGACTTGTTCTTTTAAGGAAAATAGTAATTTATCAAGCAAGATGACAACACAAAACTGCTAAGGAAGTGCAGCAAGTTGTTCATATGGCATATAGCTGGAAATCTGGAACTCAGACCTGAGAAATCTTCACTTTGCACATCCTGTATTTTGTTTCACTTAACTCACCATAAACACATTACAGTACAGTCAAATTTCAGTGGGAATTGTGTTAAATTAGAAAACAACACCAGGTTCCAACCTTGGTTGCTGTGTATATAAAAGACATATAAGTTCATCAGTTCTAGTTATAGCTGAAGGACATTAAAGAGTGGACGGATTAGATATTTTCCTTCAAAGAATAGACATTGTCATCCCTCTATTAGTATAGGGTGCCAACACACATATAATTTCTGCTAAAAACTTCTAAATATGACTGAGTTTTACCATAGTTCTTAATAGATGCTATAACACTTACTTCTTCTTTGAAAAAAATAAAGGATGGAGAGGAAGAGAAGCCTTTCAGTGTAATTTTTGTTTCTGAACTTAAAAATATTCCGACACCCTTAGCATGTGTGATGTTTCTTTCCTATAATGTACACTTTTTTCTATTTCACAAGTGTGCTCATAAAACTGTTTTTAAAGAGAAACAGTATGCTATATCATAAGTTTGTTCTCATCAATTCAGTCTCTAATAAATACAGAACTGTTTTATTCATATACTATGCACAGATGATTGACAGTCTATAGCACTAGTCCATTTGCTACTGTGAATATTATGAATACCTTCCCTAACTACGTGACAGTACTTCCTTCTTACCATGAATACTTCCCAACAGAATATCACCAGCTACTGAAGACAGAGATGATGTCTCTGCATAAAGGTACTTAGTTTTCAGCAGCCCATCTTCAGTAGATATGTTGATAGATGTCCCCTGCAGCTTCTCTATATTCACGCTCTAAGAGAAATAAACTTAAATAAACATAATGGAAAATTTGTCATCACAGTTCGAAAAGGCAGAAGGAAGTAACAACTATTAAGAGGCAAAACAAACAGAAAGCAGTTGTTGGTATAGAACATATAGAATTAAGTTCTTAGTTAAAAGCTACACAAGAACAGAACAAAAAACCTTTTCATCCAAGAGGTCTGATTAACAAGTTAATTCTTTAAAACACTCCTGTGAATGACTATGCCCATCATACCAGTAAAGAACTCAAATAGTCACAAACAGATGAAAGGAAAATCTTGATTTATTTTTAAAAATCCAAACCTCTTCACTTTGAAAGTAAAGAAAATATTAGCTTTAATAATTAAGACTTAATGTTCATACAGAATTATGACGAAGCACTGGTAATCACTTCTCTGCTACCACATAGAGAAACACCCACTATCTGTTACGTACAGCTATTAATTCAGATTTTTTAACTGGCATACTTTGCAGAAATAGGTTTGGTGAAGGTTTGCAAAAGAAGCCACAGTTGCACATTTTCTCAGTATAACTGTTCATATTACCTCAGTTAACCAGGCTTAAGCCTTGGACTTAAGGATAAGATCTCATTTTCTACTTCTTTTCAATAGAAATGGAGAAAAAGGATAAGATTTGAAAAGTTATATTGTGGATGGATTTGAGAGGAAAAAAAAGATGACATATGAGATTATACATGTACAGATAACCAAGTATGAGAGATAAGACACCTATCTGAACAAAACAGAACAAATCACGTGCTTGTGCAACGACCATATGAATTTAATTCTATTCTCCCTCAGTTAAACGTGATTTGTGATGGCATGATACAATAGAGTCTACTTAACCCTCAGTTTCTTTTTATTTTGCTTATGCACATGAAGTGAATTGCACAAAATCCTCATTCACTACATCAAGTCATGAAGTGATATATGGCCTTCTAGATCAAACTGAGCCGTATCTTTTATCATCATCTTGTGGAAAAAAAAGTTAACATGAAAACAGTAAGTTTGCTGATCCTTCCAGTCCATACAGACCTTACCAATCCCTACATTCTGAGCTTTACACCATCTTTTCACCTTAAGTTGCAAGGCTATAGAACAGATTACCAACTTTTGACACAATGCTACAAGACACAATAGGCCTCCAAAAAATGGAACAAGCTACATTAACCTCTAAGAAAACCTGGTGATCAAAGTTCTGTGTTAGAATTCAAGTTATGTGACAGTCAGTACCTAAAATCTCTGGAGGTGATGTTGCTTAGGACTATGCTATAAGAACATAAGTGTCAATAGTAATGCTGGCAGAGGCAGAAGTCAGACCGCTCGAGTATAAGACTAAAAAAGTACTACGGACTGAGAAAGCACAACACATTTTTTTTATTTCTGAAACTAAATACGTTCACAATTCTAAATTCTTCAACTTATGAATTTTTGGCAGAACAGAGATGTTTGGTTCTGCTAAGCAAGAGTTACAGAAAAGTCCCCTGGCACAAATTAGATAATGACTCCCTGGTCATTATGATTATTTTTGTCCACTGAACCACAAACAAGCAGTTCAACCTAATCAGTATGAAGTTTGTTTTACTGTTTTAGGAAGACAGTGCTTCAAAAAAGGAGTTTTTTTTTCAAAACAGCATTTAAAGACAAAGCAAAACAATTACATTTCGTATCTTTACAAACTGTATTTTCACATAGATAATTATTCTATTTATTCTAATTATTTTTCTACCATATTGTTTATCAACACCAGTAAGGTGCCATTTGAAAGGAACTCCATGGACTGCACTGGTCTAACAAACTAGTTTGGGAAGAAAAATGAAGCAGCACAACTCTAAAGAGCACCACCATGTTAGTGTTATAGCATGAATCCACACCAGGTTGCACTCAATCTTATCCACCAGTAGAAAGCAAAGATTCCAGTTTTCAGATCCTTCCAACACAAGCCCTCTGCAGGAAGATGATGACGTGTGATGCAAGCTGTAAAATACCTCTGCCCTATTCCACTTCCAACAGTTGCTAGTGGTTTAGGATGGATCCCAACTCCACTAACAATTAATAGTCCCAATGCAACTGCTAATCAGTCAGCACTGATCAGTCCAACTGTGGCATCAACAGAACATGTCACAGACCTTACCCACAGTGCTTTATACCAGGAGATCTCACTAAGATGAAATAATGTTCATGAAAAAATACCAACCATAGAATCCATCTTTGAGAATGGAAAAGACCTTTAAGATTATCAAGTCCAACTGTTAACCCAGCACTGCCAAGCACACCACTAAGCCAATCAGCACCACAGCTACTTGTCTGTTAAACACCTCCAGGGATGGTGACTCCAGCACTTTCCCGGACAGCCTGTGCCAGTGCTTGACAATCCTTTCCATACAGAATTTTTTCCTAGTATGCAATTTAACCCTCCCTTTGTACAACTTGAGGCCATTTCCTCTTGTCCTGTGGCTTGTAGCTTGGTAGAAGAAACCAACACCCATCTTGTCCTGTGGCTTGTAGCTTGGTAGAAGAAACCAACACCCACCTCATCACAACCTCATTTGAGGTGTTTGCTGAGAGCCATAAGGTCTCCCCTCGGCCTCCTTTCCTCTAAAGAAGTCCAGGCTAAACAGCCCTCAAAATTAGTACAGCTGCAACAGCCTCTGGGCTCTTCTGTACATAAGAGGCAGGCTAGCATCCACTACAAAAAAATGCAGGTAATTTAATGTTGAACAGTTTCCAGAAAATCCAGTGACAAGTTTCTTAAGTTTACAGCAGGATGTTAAGAACAGCTCATAGCCAGCTCTGTAGAAGTGAAAATGATCTCAGAACGCAATCTACAAGGTATACAGTAGTGTCAAATGACAGGTCACAGAGGCAGCTTTGGACTTCTAGAACATAATAGCTAGGTGTCAATTCTATTCTTGGCTAGGAAAAGCTACCTCCACTCTGATTATTTCCAGTGCTGCTGGTTTTAAAGGTACCTGTTGGTTCAGACAGAGTACTGCACGTATCCAAGCTATTGTTACACCTAGCTTGGCTCCACATGTTCATATAACAATGCTTCAGATCTAATGAATCCTAATGCAACCAGTTGCACGAACATTATAATGCCTAAACATTCGAGTTGAGCCTAAAAACCAGACAGGGTGTGAAATCTGTAGTGTTATGTAAGGAAAGCTAGCTCTACATTATTTTAAATAACAGAGAAATGACTAGTTATAGCAAGAAATCAAATGAGTCTAGAGTAACATTAGCTTTGTCTCATGCTGCCATCTGCTGAAGAGAGCGAGCTATTTCTCTAGGAAATTTTTTTCTCATTCATGATTCTTCTCACTGCATCTCACAAGATTGCATGTGATATTTTCTCAGCTGCAAAGGAATATACAGAACCTTTTACTCTTCCATTCTTACAGTCATATAATGCTAGAAGCACACCAGCATGTACAAATACTAAGCCACTATTCATGACACTCTAAAATAAACTCATGGACCTATTGCAGAATCCAGGTGCCCAGGTATCAGACAACTAAAAAGTCTAAGAGAGTTATGTGGGTTTATACAATTAAAGCCAATAAGTTGAATCAGCTAGTGATATCTCTGTGCTGATGGAATTATCATATACTGCTCTTTCCGTGGAGTCTGTTTCCTAATTCAAATCAAGTGTAAGACAAGACAGTGTAATTAAACAGAAAAATGTAAGTTAACAATGATATCACAGATGGTGATTAAATACTCTTCAGCACATTTTTCAAAGTTTAGTCATTTTTCAGCAGACAAGATGAACAAGTCATTGGAGAGAACATTTTATTTCTTACTTACACCCTTCTCTGTGGCATGAATATCCGTATTTCCATAAAGTGTTCCAAGTCCAATTACTTTGCCACCATTTGTTCGTATATCAATTTTATGGCTCTGAAAAAAAAAAGNGCCAATCAGCACCACAGCTACTTGTCTGTTAAACACCTCCAGGGATGGTGACTCCAGCACTTTCCCGGACAGCCTGTGCCAGTGCTTGACAATCCTTTCCATACAGAATTTTTTCCTAGTATGCAATTTAACCCTCCCTTTGTACAACTTGAGGCCATTTCCTCTTGTCCTGTGGCTTGTAGCTTGGTAGAAGAAACCAACACCCATCTTGTCCTGTGGCTTGTAGCTTGGTAGAAGAAACCAACACCCACCTCATCACAACCTCATTTGAGGTGTTTGCTGAGAGCCATAAGGTCTCCCCTCGGCCTCCTTTCCTCTAAAGAAGTCCAGGCTAAACAGCCCTCAAAATTAGTACAGCTGCAACAGCCTCTGGGCTCTTCTGTACATAAGAGGCAGGCTAGCATCCACTACAAAAAAATGCAGGTAATTTAATGTTGAACAGTTTCCAGAAAATCCAGTGACAAGTTTCTTAAGTTTACAGCAGGATGTTAAGAACAGCTCATAGCCAGCTCTGTAGAAGTGAAAATGATCTCAGAACGCAATCTACAAGGTATACAGTAGTGTCAAATGACAGGTCACAGAGGCAGCTTTGGACTTCTAGAACATAATAGCTAGGTGTCAATTCTATTCTTGGCTAGGAAAAGCTACCTCCACTCTGATTATTTCCAGTGCTGCTGGTTTTAAAGGTACCTGTTGGTTCAGACAGAGTACTGCACGTATCCAAGCTATTGTTACACCTAGCTTGGCTCCACATGTTCATATAACAATGCTTCAGATCTAATGAATCCTAATGCAACCAGTTGCACGAACATTATAATGCCTAAACATTCGAGTTGAGCCTAAAAACCAGACAGGGTGTGAAATCTGTAGTGTTATGTAAGGAAAGCTAGCTCTACATTATTTTAAATAACAGAGAAATGACTAGTTATAGCAAGAAATCAAATGAGTCTAGAGTAACATTAGCTTTGTCTCATGCTGCCATCTGCTGAAGAGAGCGAGCTATTTCTCTAGGAAATTTTTTTCTCATTCATGATTCTTCTCACTGCATCTCACAAGATTGCATGTGATATTTTCTCAGCTGCAAAGGAATATACAGAACCTTTTACTCTTCCATTCTTACAGTCATATAATGCTAGAAGCACACCAGCATGTACAAATACTAAGCCACTATTCATGACACTCTAAAATAAACTCATGGACCTATTGCAGAATCCAGGTGCCCAGGTATCAGACAACTAAAAAGTCTAAGAGAGTTATGTGGGTTTATACAATTAAAGCCAATAAGTTGAATCAGCTAGTGATATCTCTGTGCTGATGGAATTATCATATACTGCTCTTTCCGTGGAGTCTGTTTCCTAATTCAAATCAAGTGTAAGACAAGACAGTGTAATTAAACAGAAAAATGTAAGTTAACAATGATATCACAGATGGTGATTAAATACTCTTCAGCACATTTTTCAAAGTTTAGTCATTTTTCAGCAGACAAGATGAACAAGTCATTGGAGAGAACATTTTATTTCTTACTTACACCCTTCTCTGTGGCATGAATATCCGTATTTCCATAAAGTGTTCCAAGTCCAATTACTTTGCCACCATTTGTTCGTATATCAATTTTATGGCTCTGAAAAAAAAAAAAGTTAAAAAAAATCATATGGTTAGGATAATCTTCATTAGAAAACAAGTTATCTTGTTTTTCAAGCTGTGCCACTAACCAACCACCTTGGATCACAAACTTCCGTTTTACAGTGAAGGTTTCTTCAAGAGATTTCCACATGTGCTGCTTATTTCCTAAGTCAAACTTCAAACAAGTCACCTTTCTTTGTGGCCAAAAACATAAGAGAAAGAATGATGCTGAGGAACCCTCTACTCTCAAGACTGAGGGAGTTTTGGCTGGTTGATTTATAATTAAAGAAAAAAAACCTCTCAGTATTTATTAAAAGAAGCATTAAAATAAGTTTAAGAGGGAACTTTTTATTTCATTTATACTCCAGCCAGAAACCAAGGCAGGTATATAACCAGCACCACAGCAAGTGAGAAACGAACATGCGAACTGGAGCCTTCAAGCAAACTGAAGTCTACAGTGTTACAAAACTCTGTAGGATAAGATATAATACATGCAAAGACATGACAGAGCATGGAGTACTATATATAGCCATAAACTTCTATTAATGCATCCTAGTGCAAACCTTAAGCTTGCAAGTAGAACCAGACCCTACAGTGCTTCACTCCAACCAGATTTTCATTAAATTAGGTATTTTGCCTACATCTGCATTACAATCTCAAGTTTTTAGCAAAGAAATCTGGTTTCAAGTAAGAAGTGCTATAAGCCCTTATATCATTCAGCTGGTGCATACAACTTACCAGGAAAAAAAATACAAAACAGTAATATACACAAAAAGGGACACGCAGCTAAATTATATTCAAAAGGGCTAACATTAATTACAAATCTAATCTCAGAAAGACAAAAAAAAACCACCAAAACCCATAAGAACACAAAATACACAAAACCCCAACCAGGTCTTGAGAGTAAAACCCATCCATTGGTGAGAACGGAGAAGGGAAGAAGAAAAAAGTAATTTAAAAATCAGATTTAAATTACGTTACATTTTGTGAATACAGTTACTTCAAAGCTGACTTTAAGAAGTCTACAGATCTCAACAGGAGATCTAACAGGAAAGCTCCTCTACTTAAATTCACTAGCATCAACGCTAAAAATCATATTAATATTACTATTATTTTTTAAAATATTAAAATATTTAATATCAATATTAAGAATATTAAAAATATTAAGCATTATCATTCTGTCACACTTTACAGTAGATAAGCTTGCTTTATTTTTTTCTCCACACATATCCTCTGTTTCTCCATCCAATCTCCATTTTCATGTATTTTTGTTTCCATTGAAAGGAGTATTTATTCCTATAGATAATACTTAATTCACGACAACAGTCATTACATTTGACAACCAAGCATATGAGAAATATTCAATACAGTTAGACACTTGCCTGGATAAGCCATAATACATTGCATTAACTAAGTCTAATCAGATGGCAACAAGATAAATGACAAGGGTTTTAAAAAAGAAAATAAAAGAAATCAAGTTTCCATCATGGAAAATGAGGACTTACACTGCTCCAGCACATTTCTGATGAAACACCAAGAACCAGATGTTTCATAAGAAAGAAGAACTTGAGAGCAATATTCTTCAATCTTTGTGTACTCAAGTCTTGCTTTGTCCTCTTCATCTGAGAGGCTTCACCACAGTAAAATGGAACATCCCTAACTTCAGACTACAGTAGTGCTTCAGACCTTTCGGAAGTTGGAAATAACTCGATTGTTCAGTTAAGCTCCTACACAAATACAATAGATGACTCTATATAAACAGGATAAAGTTAAATTAAATGCTTAATCTTAATTATCTGATGATTTGACCAGATGTGAAAGTTTCTCTGAGGCAGTTACATAAGTATATTATCTGAATAATAGTTGAAAAGCAAATTCTCCAAGCATTTAACTTGAGGAAAATATAGGAACTTGTAAGGTCAGAAGAATTAATGTATAGCAATGGCTTAGAAGTATGGTCTCCAAAACTTAAGTAAAATAAATTCATGACCTACATACTTATTTCTCCCTCTGTTTTTTCTTTATTCTATTCTTCTTGGGATAGGAAAAAAACTTTAAGACACAGGTCCCTCAACTTCTTTCCCCAGAATTATGAGACTATTCCTACCATCTTTAAAAAAGAAAAAGAGGCTTTCAGAGGTAGGTATCAATAAACACACCTAACAGCAGCATTTGCTGAGAGAGGAAGCAAGTTATACTGGTCAAGCAACTTTTTCATTAAGAGGAAATATTCCACTAGCTAAAGAAAGAAGCACTTATTTGTCACAGGGCTTCTTCTAGCCGGGGAGAAAGGTCTGAGTAAGGAAGAGTTGCAAAAGGCTGTCAAGGCCATGACAGAAATATTTGTTCAGTTCACAGAAACGAAGGACAGTGGTGCAAGACTTGAACAAATCAGATGTAGGTATGGTGCATGATGAGGAGGCATGGCAAGTCTTCCACTGACCATGTGCAAGACACCAAGGAGTCTGAAATAAAACTGAACATAGAAACAAAATTAAAGGGTCTCCTTTGTCCCACTGACACTACTAAGCTGACGGACTGTAATAAAAAGCGTGACAAATAAAACCAACAAACTTTAGAATAATTTACACTCTGAAGAAGAACTAGAAATCATAACTGTATTTTGGAATTATTGCTACTAGGAGTTAACCTAGAGACTTGGAAGGGACAAGGTCAATTGGACTTCAGTCAATTAACTAAACTAAACTAATCAAGAAAACAACCCTCAACAAGTCTCACTAGCTAGCTGATGCCTACCACATCATAAGTACCAGTCAAAATCCAATTAAAAAAAATTTCACACAGAACATTCCTCATTGCTTAATTACTAGCCTGCATGATTAAAGGAAAGTAGATATCAATTTTTTAAGTCTTCTGTAAAGATGACACACAAAAAGTGAAAATGCAAAAAGGCAAGTGTTTTGAATTACGTGTTATACAAACAACTTCTTGCAGTCTGTGGCAAGTTAAGAGAATTAGCAGTTGTGAAGCTGGTTGCTGTGCTCTTGAACAATTCTCACATGACCGGATTTTTTTTTATTTATTCAAAGTCACTGATAAACTTTTGCTCGCTACTGCAAGGAGTCTCCTGCTTTGCAGATCAATGAGATTTGTGGACAGTATGACAGTGAAGCAACATTAAACACCTCTTTAATTCACCCAGGGGAGGGCAGCATCACTTCAGTTTGCTCAGTAAAACCACAGTCTGCAAAGCAGTATAGTGTTGTGCTGCACTACAGAATCTAATCTATCAGATTTTCAGTAGCTTTGAAGAAACCCAAAAGGTTAACAGTTCTGCTGCTCACTGATAATTCTGCTTCTCTGATGATAGAGAGTATAATTCCTCAACCGATATTAGAAAAAAACTGAGTTACAGTTGCCTTACTAGAACTACAGTTGTTCTTAAAAACAATGCTAGACTACAAGCATTGTTCTAAGCATTAGAACAATGGTGGTAACACACTGATGTTTTAGATTTTGCTAAGTAGTGTTTATACTAAGTGAAGGCTCTCTAAATTTCCCAACCTCTTCCAGCAAGGAGGTGCACAAGAAGTTGGGAAGAAACATGGCCAGAACAGCTGACCTGAACTAGCCAAAGGGCTATTACATATGATAGAATATCATGCTCATTACATTATCTGAGGGCAGTTGGCCAGGAGAGGTGAATAACTGCTTGGAGAAGGTTTGAGTATTGGCCAGTGGGTAGTGAGCAATTGTATTGTGCATCACTTGTCTTTTCTTGGGTTTTAGTATCTCTCTTTTTGTTATATTTCTTACAATTACAGTTCCTATTATTTTTATTAGATTATTGCTATTTTATTTTTATTCCATTTTGTTATTATGCTGCTGTTTTCCTTTTTTCCACTCCCCATCCCACTGGGAACAGGGAGGAGAGTGTGAGTGGCTGCGCAGCACTTTGTTACTGACTGAGGATAAACCACAATGACATCTCAGATTGTATATGAGAAAAGACGATATAAACGGTTTGTTTTCCTCAAAATTCTCCTTTTTCACAACATTTTGACAATTGTGACGGTATGCTGCATTTACTGTCACTATTGCAGGCCAAAACCACCTTCTGTTTTCATATTATACAGCTTCTCGTGTACTGCTGTTGCTGTTATTATTATGTGTTGCTGCTAACTTTTCCTAAGATTTTAGCTACCTTTTTAAAAGTAATATGGTCAGTTACGTAGCATCTGGAAGAACTGCCTGTAGTTTACTGAATATGAAGTAAACCCAGCTCCATTATATAACTTCCCCTTAAATTCAGTTTCCCATATTTGCACTATAAAATCACCTCTTACCACAGCAAAGAAAAATATTGAAGAAGTTTTCATATTTCAAAAACACTTGAACTTAGGAATGAACTTTATTTAAAACATTAGATTTTTTTAAAAATAGGAATTACCTTATTTTAAAAGCCTGTCTTTCAAATTTACACCAACTCCCGCGGGTACAAATCTCAATTATCCAAGTGAAATTCATTCCAAACAGCACTTAAGTCAGATATACTTTGATTATTTCTACAAAAGCCTATGTCAGCAAACTTGAAGTCTTAAGATCGAACAAACAAGGTCACAAACATGACATACAGTATTTATGAGACATAAGTCAGTTGGGTATTTTGGACATGTAATGTATAACTTCTGACTGAAAATTAACCTAAAGAGTTTGCCAACAGCACTGACAGATCAGAATTATTAAAAAAAAAAAAACAACAAAACAACAAAAAACCCACACAAAGAAAAAAATAAGCAGCCTGTTACAGAGTCTCAACTGAGCACGTATAACTGTTAACATACCAGACAGGAAATCCCAGACTGTTTTCTTTTTTCTTTCCTTTTGAGGGGCAGCGAGGGCAAGTATCAGGTATACTACCATCACCATTTCTGCTGGCTTTGGCTATCAAAGGTATCTGGACTTCTGACTCCACGTTTTTTTAATTTTACTGACTGTCATAATTGTGGGCAATAAATAAAGGTGAGGCACCACACACATAGTAATACTTTGAAATATCAGAGTATTTCTCTCTAGAACTGAAATTTAAGCTTTATACTGTATTCCAGCACAGAATGCCTTTTAAAACACTAATTGAGAGGGTTCTTTTACCTTTATTGACTGCAAGACACTGGTCCCCTTCTCCGTTTCTATTTTGCAGTTATCACATTCTATTTTCTGAACCTTCACGCAGCCAGTCCCTGATGTTTTGATATCCAAATCTAAAATAAAAAGAATTTTATTAGCAACAAAATGAGAAATTTCAGATTTATTTAACATAACACTTTATCACAGAACAGGAGAGGTTGGAAAGGACCTCTAGAGATCATCCAGTCCAACCCCCTGCTAAAGCAGGTTCACCTAATCACATTGCACAGGAATGCGTCCAGACGGATTTTGAAACCTCCAGAGAAGCAGACTCTACACCCTCCCAGGTGTGGGCCAGGGCTCCCTTACAGTAAAGAAGTTTCTCCTCACATTCAAGTAGGACTTCTGTGTTCCAGTTTGTGCCCATTACCCCTTGTTCTGTTACTGGGCACCACAGAAAAGAAACTCAACCCATCCTCTCAACCTCAGCCCTTTAGGTATTTATAAGCATTGATAAGATCCTCCTTCTCCTCTTCTCCAGGCTAAACAGCCCCAGATCTCACAGCTTTTCTTCACAAGAAAGATGTTCCAGTCCCCTGATCATCTTGGTAGCCCTGCACTACTGCCTTAAGTTCTCTTTCTCTCTTGGACTGAGGAGCCCAGAACTGGACACAGGGCTCCAGATGTGACCTTATCAGGGCAGAGTAGAAGGGGAGAAGAACCTCCCTTGACCTGCTGCCCGCATTCTTCTTGATGCACCCCAGGAAACCATCAGCCTTGGCTGCGAGGGCACATTGTTGGCTCATGATTAATTTGCTATCCACCAGAACCCTCTTCACAGAGCTGCTCTCCAGCTATACAATAGCTACACTTTGTAAGGAAAAAAAAACACCAAAAAACAGCTGCTCTGTTACTAAAGAACCTTCCTGCAAAGTTTGGCCACACACTTTCAGCTGCATGACTAATCAATATCAACAACTGACAGCAAAAATTTTGTTGGCCTGGATATAACCATTCAGCTTCAAGAAAGAACATTAAGAAACAGACTGACTGTAATCTATGGCAAGGAATCAGGGTGGAGTTCTCTATTCTATTTTTAATTTGAACTCACTCTCAAACTCCACTTCCACCTCATAGCTGTCCTAGCCATCAGCTATTTTAGCAGGTCTACTGAGATATTTGGGTATCCTGACTTGGGTTTTCAGGCAAGAAGGTTGGCAGGCTATTTCAGGCCACACGCAATGAGATTCAACAGTACAAATACATAGGTCTTGCTTAGACCTATGCTGCTTCACCTAGCAAGCAATACAACACCACAAAAAAAAAAAAAAAAAAACAGGTATAGAAGAGTTTGCATGTGTTATTCTTCCCTAGTTCTCTGGAAGGCCTGACTTGCCACTCCGGCATGAGGAAGCATGATTCTAGTCTGAATCACTGCACCTTATTACTGTTCATAGGCTTCCAAAGAAAAAAGTCACTATATGTTGTAGATAATTCTGTTATCAAGGAAGCACTTTGTTTTGACTGATCAGGAGAATCCAAGAGGCAGAGATAAAACACAATACATCTTCACTGCAAGAATACTACCTTATTGCCACAGTAAGCTGAGAATTTAAATTTAGTGAAAGATGCAGACTGTGCTTGAAGGTAACATATCCCTGAGAAAGTGAGCTAGGAGACTGGATAAGCAGGTTTTCCAGAAAGCTGTTTCGTTGGCAGGTAAGTATTTTCTTAGCTTCTTCATTGCAGACTTGTAAGAGATATTGGGACCAAGACTAATCAAACTGTATGTTTCTTAAATTTAAGTAAACTCTGAGAGGCTCTGAGGCATGTAAAAACACAAAACCTGTCAAGCTGGACTGGTGACTATCATCAGAAGCTCAAGGGCAAGTAGCACAAGGTTTTCTGTTAGTAAAACCTAGACATTTTCATCAGATTAAAAATATCTGAGTGGTATCTGAACTATTTCAGTTTGATCAATGCTGATCTACAGGTTCTGAATTTGAGACAGGCAGGCAAAACTTTTCCATAAGGTTTTACTTCTCAAAGAAGAGTTAGGTTGTTCACAGTTCTCAGAGAGACACAGAGGCAACTCTCCAAACATCTAAGCTCATAACAGCACGCCCCTGCACAACACAAATCTAGTGAGCTCACAAAGAAAACTATTGGTTTTGAAATACAAACTTTCCTGCCCAAAACTGCTCAATTCACCTACTGGAAAAGTGTGTTGTTTGGGAAAGTGTACGTCCAAGACTTTTGCTTTCAGAGGAGAGGTCCAAAAGCCAGTTTGCTTGCGGAAATCTTTGAATTCAAGCAGCTTGATAGCCCCTTGACCTTATTGCTTCAGTCAAAAGGGAGGAGGGAGAGGCTTAACAGTCAGTTAAGCCACAATACTAACTTAAGACTATTAAAAGAATAAAGTTAATAAAACATTCTGATCCTGCAGGGCATATTACAGACATCATTTGAAAGGTAGAATAGTAGTGTAATCTTAGATGTACCAAAGAAAGGTGCCAAAAGAAGACACATAAGTCTGAGGATTCGTGAGCATACTCTCAAGACATACCAGGGATTCCTGGAAACATACTTTGTGACTTGATCCTTTGCAGATTCACAGTACTTTGCTAGCATTGATACAGCACAAAACTGAACCCCTGTGTCTCACAGCTAAGCTTCCTGTAGCAAGAATATGCAACTCCACAAAGAGGTAGGCAAAGAGCTGGGTAATATTGCTAATGAAATTTCAACAAGCAAGGAGGAACAGGATACAATCTGTTGCAGTGGAAAAGCTCAAATAGCTAGTTTGATTCCTGTATAACAAAGGTGAGGGCTGAAGTCAATTTCAGACACAGAAACTTTGATGGATGCAAAGAAGATCTTTGAGGTGCAAAGGACCTGTACTGGAAATAAAGGAACACAAGGGAAAAAGTAAGACCAATGGTATCAGAAGCTAGACAAAGGTACCCCAGAAATAGCACCTAAATCTATAATATTTGAAATAGACTGCTAAAATACTTCTTTTACAGTGACTATGCAGCCCTGGACAACTAGAAATATTTCATGATGATCCACGTCATAGAATAATCTTACCAGTATTATTTTACTCATGTAAAATAATTCAGTCCAGGAAAAATGACTTATTCAGGGCTACTGTAAGGTTGCATGTCTGCCATACTTAGGAGTAAAAACATTGATTATTTTTTCCAACTCATTAATATGTTAAGACTTCGGAAACACACATCACTGAAATCATTTGCATCTGCTTCTTGCACTTACAAACAAAAACCCAACAAAAAAAACCAAAAAGTCATCCTAGGAGCCTAAGCTCCCTTCACATAAGTAGGCATAAAAATTGTTTAAGGGATATTATTAATTTTATGATGCTGTTGGTGATTCACAGAAACATTCAAGTCTCATACATTCAGTTTGCCTCATTAAGTTCACAAGAATCTACAGTATTCACCCACAATGCAAAGTGATCTCAGGGGTTTAAATAAGACTGATGTTGAAAGAGTGAAGTTCTCCCATGGAAACAACTGATTATAACAACAAATAATTCAAAAAACCTCATACTGGCTTGTAAGTAGGATTAGACAGGAGTGCTCGATCCTGTGCCAGAGGGGGCAGAGTTTTGGTATTCTAATTAGTGAAGCTTAGCCACCACTTCAAAATTTATGGTTCTTCTAATTGAGAAACCTCTGCTCTCTTCATCAGAGCATTACATGGAAAAACCATTGGAACAGTTCACTAAAAGGAGGTCCTGTTGTCTTCATTCTTGGGTGTTTTGAAATGACTGGGTAAAGCCCTGAGCAGCCTCCTCTGACCTTACAGCTGGCTCTGCTTTGAGACTGAGGTTGAACTAGAAACCTTCTGAGGTCCCATCCAATTTGAATTATCCTATGATTCTAATACAATATGTACCTGCAAAAGCAAACATAAGAATCACATGAGAAGATGGGATAAATGGTTCTCAAATTCCAGTTACGCAAGACCTCAGTTGGTTCTACTTTTGAGTAACTCAGTCCATGTACAGTAACTAGAAATCAAAGAACTGGTTTCAAGTTTAATTACCACATGCAGTTTGATATACCAAGAAAGACACAAGGTTCCCTTTGTGGGCTGAGCAGACTCCAAATCTACAGCCATGTAACTACATTGAGCTTGTAATAAACAGCCAATATATTCATGTGACCTGAAAGAAAATAAATAAGCTAAAGAGAAATTAATTGACTTCTATCATTTATGAAGGTTTAATATACACAGTCTGATACATTTAAAGACCTCACACAGCATAAGACTAGATACTAAGAAATAGAGCATCCTTTAGTAAGCAGCCTAGCAGGGCAAGAACAAACTGCCTTTGGTTTAAAATAAATGTGCTCTTAAGGTACGATCTAGCATCTTCTGCACATGCTCTTCAGAGTCTTAGCTAAATTAGAGCTTTCTGAATAAACTCTAGCCTAAATTATGCAAGCTGTTATGAACTGTCTCAACTCCCAAAATTAAAAAAAAAAAAAAGCTAGAGTACTGTAAAGACGTTCACACCAACTTCTTGACTTCTTACAGCTAAGTGACAGAGAGTTCAGATAAAACAATCTAAATAGAACAGAGTTAGTATCCACCTCATACATTCAAGGAAAGCCAGGGAAAAGCCAAAATGCTTGCACAATAACAACAGGTTTTTTTCTGTTTTGAGAAGTGTTTTTACAAGGGATAAAATATTTTGCTTATGCAATGATGTTTAATGGATAATTCTTTCCTAGATGAAGAAAAGGAACAACCGAAGCACAAACTACTACTCAGAGAACACAAAATCAAAGCCAGAGCTACACTTAAAAGTAGAACTTTACTGACAAGCAGCTACTCTGCTTCACAGAGTATCTCCAGATATACCAGATATCAGATACCAGATATACCTGGATAACAGCACGAACAGACAACACTAGCATCATGCTAATTAGGGGGTGAAAGGAGGCAAACAGTAGAAAGAGACTATAATCCACAGGCTGGGCAGTGACTGGGCCTGAAATGCATGAAGCCAAGTGAAACAGCTTAGAAGCCTCAAACTAATAAAGCCTATATCAAGAAGGAGGATTGTAAGACAGTCTGCAGCATTGGTTGATATTCAGAATATAATACAGATCTCAAAGACAGAACAAAGACTAATGGGGCTTTTTTCCCCATCCCCATAATCAGGATTCATTATTGAGACCTTCAGGGGAATTCCCACATTGAAATTCTTCATGAAGGCTTAGATTCTCCAGAACCTCATACAGTTAATTTTACTTCCCAAAAGTAAACCAAATCTGGAGTAACATATAATAGTCACTGAGATAATATTTCAGTTTCCCCAGGGTAAGTTACTAACAGCTACAGTAACCAGACACATTTGGTACCAGAGAATGAAGGGTAATAAATGGGATGCTGGGTTTTGGGTTGATTGTCTGTAATCCTGGGACAGACTCTGCATGTACTACAGACAAGCCAAGCTAATCTTTGCACTTGCCAAACAGGACAAAAAAAGGACTTAGGAATATAACTGACAATTCTTAGGAAAGAATCAGAAGTACAGAAGTCTCTTGCAGAAGAGTCTTGCTACAGTCCAGTGAATATATAGGTAACAGCTGATCTGTTTAAGAGAATTAACTTGGATTCTCAGATGTCTGTGACAACATCCTTAGTCCTATATTGTCTTTTAGTTGTAAACAATGCATTGCTTTCAATACTACATGAATTTGGAAATCAGCACAAATGCCAAGGCTGAAAAGTTTCATTGATGAACAGTGAATTATTCAGACTAGCTAAAAACTCACTGACAGACTGCAGAAAGGTTTTGGAATACCACATGCTTGAATGTTAAAATAGCAGGAAAATGAATGAATGGTATGCCTCGGGGGACTCTTTGCCAAAAGGCATGGAGTGTGTTGGGAAGCTCCAACCCTGAAACTGTTTACATGTGTACACAGATGCTTGAAAGAGATTCACTAAGGAGCTGAGCTGTGTCAGGCTCAGAAAAGTCCACTGACCTGAAAAGAGCTGACAGCTAAGAGAACACTTATATGAAATATCATTTACGTTTGTCCCGTTCTTACTTTTCCCTGAGCACCTGTTTGTGCCTACTGGTGGTGACAGGACAATGGGCTAGCCAGACTGACAGTACAAACCTGTGTTAGTTGTTAAGAAACAAGACATTGTAAGTTTTGGTGAATGTATCAAAGAAATATCCCTTCAGTTATCAACAGTGTTCAATAAAAAAGTAAAACTATAAAATGAAGTAGAATGCTGTTCTGACAAATCTATAGCACTTCTCTGTTTTTAAAGATACACAGTTCAGGTCCTTCTAAATGAAAACAAACAAAAAGACGTAGCAGAACCAAAGATACTGAGAAAAAAATGAAGAAGATAAAAAGTGAGGAATGTCTTTGCTGTAGCGTTTGGAAAAGCAGTAATCAAAAGAACATTAACACCATGTTCTATACAAATTACAGATTACATGTATTAGGTGTAAATATAATGAGATTATTCACTATTTGTCATACTACAGCTGCAGCAGAGCATCAAGCAGAACAAAGCATAAAGTCTTGAACAACCACTTCAAGCAAACCAAAGGATTGTGGGTTTTGTACGCTGATAATCTTTTCCAGAGTGGTGAAACATATCCTGCACTGTATAGGCAACTGTACAAATGTATAGGAAAAAGCTCATTGATGACTAAAACCTATCTGGGTCAAGTACTTCATAAACCTCAGGTCACTGAGGAATTATTGCAACAAGCTCACTCTTTTCCTCCCTAAACTTAGAGCCATTGTCAGCGCTTCAGTCAGCACAGATGTTTATTGGTTTCTGACACTACAGCTGCTCTTCTGAGTTTTTATACATTCCACACCAGTAACTGCACACATTTTTGCCTTGGGTCCAAAACCATAACGTAATACTTGTACTAGATAAGGGTGCCCTTCTTGGCATTTCATCTGTCTTGTTACCTTCCAGATTTGTTGATCCCTGTGGATAGCCATTCAGTGTAACAACCACTAATGGAGATGCTAGGTCTCAACAACCCTTGCAACGTGTCTGCACAGCACATTCGAGAGCTGTTAGTCTCCCAGCTGGGCTGCAGCTCCGTTTTTTGGGGAACACCGGCTGTCAGAGAAAAATTAAAAGGGGTGCCCCGCAAGTACCACTTATAGCGTGAGTTTCAGCATGTTCACAACAACCAATCAAACCGATCACCCGCTGCCAACAGCCCGTGCAGCTCAGCCCCGCGGAGCCAGCTCAGCCCCGCCGGCGGGAGCGGCCCGTTTCCCCTCGGGCTCTCCCGAAGGAACGGGCAGGCAGCCGCCTCTCCCGCCACCTCCGCTTCACCCACCGAACTTCACGGGCGTCCTGACGTCCACGGCTGCCTTGCCGTCCACGCCGTCCGCCACGATCGCCGCCTGCCCCAGCGCCTCGTCGTACTCCACCCGGACGCGGTGCCGCTGCCGGCCGGGGGGCGGGGGGCTGCCGCCGGCGCCGCTCACGGACACCAGCACGCGGTCGGCGCCCGGGTAGCGCCGCGGGTCCAGCGGGCGGACGCTCACCTGGCACGGCAGCCGCACCCGCAGNCCCCCACCACCCGCCCGCTACCCGCGCCGCCAGCGGCGCCCAGCGCGGGGGCAGCGCCCTCATGCCGCCCGGCGAGGAGGCGGCAGAAGCCCCCCGAGGCGAGGCGAGGCGGGACGGGACGGGACGGGACGCGCGGAAGGGCACCGGCCGGCTGGTAAACAGGCGCTGGCTACCGCGCCCTCTCGCCGCGGAGGCCGCTGGGAGTCGTAGTTCATCGGCGCGCGGAAGGAACTACAACGCCCCCTCCCCCCCCCCCATTGGCCTATCAGCGAAAGGGAAAGGCGGAACGGCTTCGTTGGCTGATCCTATTGGGCGGTGGGTTAGGAGGCGGCAGCCAATCAGGAGCGAAGGAGCGGCACGGGGGCGGTTGAGCCAGGCCGAAGGCGGTGCGGCGGGGTCGTCATGGGAACCGGGGACGCCGCTCGGGTAGGGCCCCGCGGCGCGGCGCGGCGGGGCGGGCCGGGGGCCGCGTGGGGCTCTCGGCGACCGGGGCCGCGGGAGGCAAAGCCACGGCTCCAAGGTAAAGGCGGGAATGGAGCCCAGCGGCGCCGGGACTCTGAGCCGTTTGAGGAGTCCCGGGCGCGCCTGGACCCTCCTTCCCCGCCCGCGTCCGTTGGGGGACTCCCTTGGGCGCCGGGAGCCTTCCCCTCTCTCTCGTGGGGCAGAAGACGAGGTGCTTCTGGGCGAGAGGGCCCCTTTCCCGCATCCCCGCTGCGTTGGCCGTGGTGCAGCTGAGCGTTAGTTTCCAATGGACGAAGCGTGCCGGTGGGGTTTCAGCCTGCTCCGCTCCCCGCTGCAGTACCTCTGCGGCCACAGGGTTAAACGCCTGCAAGGAGCAGTCAGGGCAAAAAGAGAGGAATGAGATGGGGGCAGTGGTAGGGCTTAGAGCCGCAGCCTAGTCTTTGTTATGCTAGTAACAGGACAAGGGGTAATGGGACGAAGCTGGAACCCAAAAAGTTCCACTTAAATATAAGAAAAAACTATTTCAATGTGCAGATGACGGAGCCCTGGCACAGGCTGCCCAGAGGGGTTGTGGAGTCTACTTCCTTGGAGGTCTTCAAGACCCACCTGAATATGTTCCTATGCGACCTGATCTAGGTGAACCTGCTTCTGCAGGCGGGTTGGACTAGGTGATCTCTAAAGGTCCCTTCCAACCCTACCATTCTATGATTCTATGCTTAATCCTGCAGTGTGACTGCATGTGTTGAAATTTCCTCGGTCAGAGGGTGAAGAAGTTTGGCATACGTGCTGGAAAAAGTTTTTTCGAAAGTGGTATTGCAGAGCTTCAAAATTAGTCTCTGTCAAGACAGCTTGGTTAACATGTGATTTATTGTGACTGCTTTTTAGAAGTTAACACAAAGCCTAGCAGTTCTAAGGCCAGCCAAGTAACTATTTTTCCTGACTTCTGTACAGCTCTGTCGTGAGACTATTGTCCTTATAGATTTTACAAACTCTATGGGGAATTGCTGAATTTGGTTTAGAAGACTTTTGAAGACTTCATAGCCAACATTAACATTGTATAATTAAAAAAAAATTAGGTGTGGGATGTGGACACAGGTCAGCTAAAGTCAGCGCCTGCATTCTTGTCATAAATGCAGTTTTCTGCCAATAATGAAACGTGCACAGAAAGGTGTATTGTCATGCCACACAAGAAATAATGAAAACTGGGGCTGTGACTTTATTTGTTCACTGCCTCTTGTGCTCCACGTGTTTTTCTTCCTTTCCAAAAATAACTGTGCAAGCAATGCAGTATAATATTTGGTCATCACACTCTTTTCATCTCATTGGCCTCATTTCCATTTTTATCACTGTCTGCTCTTGGTTATGAATCTGAAATGAGATCTAGGTGTTCAAGAGGAAAGAAGATGGCCCTGGATTTTTTGGTCCATCTACAGTTTTCACTGTGGAATATGTAATAAAGATTCATATTCCAAGTAAAATTGTTTTATTAGTTTACATTATTAAATCTCAAGAATCATTAAATGAAACACAAGAAGGGCCAGTGTGCCATACAATAGTTTGCTATAGAAAAATAGGGTTCTAGAAAGACAAAAGTGTATCAAGAAATGTCTTGGGACATGATGGGAAATAGAAGGAGTTTTTTTTTTTCAAGTCTGCAGAATTATAGAATTACAGGATGTAGTTGATTTTAGGGGGGAAAAAACCACAAAACTCTGACTTGTGAGACTAAATAGCAAATCTAAATGTTTGTTAGATAATTTATCGGGCAAAGTTACAGCCCTGTAAGAAGTGTGGTGCAATGTGCTGTTATTCCACTAGATGACAGCCAATCCAACAAATAATGCTGATAATCGACTGTTCAACGGGAATCTCCGAGCTTTGATTAGGTGGGGCTTCCCGCAGCCACCGCTTTCTCCCTGAAGTCAGTTCTGCATGGTCTCCAACAGTCTCTTAAATGTTAGTGCTGAATTTCCCACTGCACACTTTTGCTGAAAGATCTCAATATTTGATGCTCCTTGTGCAGGCAGATGTTTATCGGATTGGACTCTGTACTGTGCCACATATCATCCTTAACATTGTTGAGTTTTGTATAATTGGCAACTTTGTTCAAGAAATCATTCAAAGCTGCTTAAGCCTTAGTTATATTGGATACGGGATATAAGAATATGTAAGAATATATATTTATATGGTTAAAAATACTGAAGAAAACAGATTAAAAGTAATTGCTAGGAAGTTCTCCTTTCTCCATATTAAGAAATATCATATTTTTACTGTTTTATTTATGCCATCTATATGTTGGCTGTAGTATTGATTCTGTTTCATTTTCATGCTCATGACTGTTTTCCAACTGATTCCATATCAGCTGGTATTGCATGTAGCAAAGTCCAACAGTAGAATTAGATGAAAATTTATTTTCATCTTCAATTTTCTGACTTGTCACTTGCAGGAAAAGAAAACTATATCAAATTTATAAATAGAGATTTAATTAGAGCTCACATTTCAAGATGCCTGCATTATTCCTTAATGAGTTACAATTAGGCATTTTGCCAGATACTTACTTACAGTGTTGTGCTAAGCTGAAGAATGTCCTAAATTTCATGCAAACAATAACAAAAAGTAGACCTTATAAAGTGGTATGCAATTAATTTTGAAGCCATAGTGTAATTAAAGACACTTTTAGGCCAACGTAATGAGGAAGAAATTTCAAGGGAAGACGGGTTGAATAAAAAGGATATACAGGAGAAGCTGTAGAAGGAATATATTTTTCCTAACTTTTCTATTTGGAATTAATCATAGACTAAGATCAGACTGCTTCAGGTACCCACAGGTTATAAACTGAGTTTGCCCGGGCAGGATTAAGTTCATCCATTTGCTACAATTGTAATGAAAAAATAATGTGACTTCACTGCTCAAGAAAACAGGGCCACTCTGCAGGAGTGTTCTTGCTGGTATTAGGCTCATGCTGAGGCTCCTGCCTGCAGATGCAAGACCATTTCTGTAACAGTTAACATTCAGCATTTGGGCAAGGTTCCCTGCACACAGGGAAAGCTACTTATCATTGATCCTCTATCATAAGGCTTAAGAATTTCGTAGGCAGGATATTTTTCCAAGCTTATTCAAAAATCTCATGTCTTTCTGCTAAGAAATATTTGTATCACACTATTTTAGTTCCCTTATTTGTGTTTTGTAATTTGGTTGGTTTTTTTTCAGTGGTGTATTTCTGAATTGCTTCCTTGAGCCTTCTTTGTTCTCAAGTCATGTCTAGGTTTCAGTGGGTAGGCAAAGCATGTTTTGTTTGTTTTCCCCTCGGTATTTTAGTTTGTGCGTAGTGATGGTAACAATTTCTTCTCAGGGATGGCAGAGAGAGGCAGTCTCCTAAGCACACAATGGTTTGGATTAAAGGGATTTTTTGTTTGTCACACTACCAGAAATTTTCTGAGGAAATTAAGTTCCTCATGGAAACCACATGAAAAGGGAAGTGGCAAATCTTACCATTCAAATTCTCACTATCTTAGCTATATCTAATTAGAACTCCAGCAGATAAAGTCTGTGTGTGGTTCATGTTGATTGCATCCCAAATAGCTGAGGCTTGAAAACAAAGAAAAACAACAGAACTTGTAACAGAAATTATTAAGCAGATTAGGTGTATGATATGCTCTCATTTCCCTAAAGTAGTTGTCTATAAGTTTGCACAGTCTAATCAAACAATCCATTATGAATTACATGCATGTGATAATGCCCTATTGTACATGATGTAATTTTAATTTTAATGATCATTTAATATTGGCCTAGCTTTGTTGTCTGAAGACACATCTCTTCATGCTGAAGCACAGGGTCTACCCATTTAAAACAGAAGGTCTGATGCTTACAAGAGTGTAAGCTTTAACTTTAGAAAATAAGCATTAGGAATGAAATTTCACGGGATGAAAAGATCACTGTATTATTCCATAAATCCATGGTACTCCTATGTTATTAATATTACCTGTAGCTCTTATCTCTCCCCTTCTCCTTGAAGAGGGTATGGTAGAACTGGAAAAGTTTTGGAGGAAGATGAGAAGGACAGTGGAAGGCAGAGAAAAGCCTTCATGCGAGTGACAGCAGATAGATTGGCTTCTTCAGTCTAGAAAAAGGATTATCAAATGAGGGTACAACATTAGGAAAAAAAAATGAATGGCATAAAAAGATTATTATTATTAAAAGTACTAGGTGGCATCAACGAGATGGTTACAAAACAAATAAAAAGCCCTGGTTACTCAATTCATGCAGTTAAGAAGAAGATTTCCATTCACCTAGATTTTGCAGATACTCAAACTTTTGCATGCGTTCAAGGGGAGAGGGGATGGGTCAGGGAAGTATCAGCATACTGTGACTGATGGATTCTTCGGTCTCTCCCCAGTCATCCAGTGTTGGCTGGGAGTATGCAGAGCTAGATCAGCTTTTGGCCTGACTAGATATTGTCATTCTGATTCCAACCATATTACATAATTTTTCTAACTAATTCAGTGTCAAATGTTGCCAATTATCTTGTTTGCAGAGTAACTTCTCTAAGATTTGTGTGCCAAAGGAGGTAGCATGAAGATGATGGGATTTAGATTGGATATTAAGTAAAGTTTTTTTCACCAAAAGGGTTGTGAAGCATTGTAATAGACTGCCCACGGAAGTGATGGAATAACCATCCCTTGAGGTATTTAAAAGACACATAGCTGTGATGCTTAGGGACATGGTTTAGTGGTGGACTTGTCCATATGAGGTTAGTGATTGGACACGATGATCTTAAGGGTCTTTTCCAGCCTGAACAGTTCTATGTCTCACTGTACAACTCCATGCCCAAGTGTCCTGCCATCCTTGGTTCCTGCAGGCAGATGCAAAGGTGCTTAGCTGATTTTGCCTGATAAAGTAGTCATAAATCTGTTCTTGCAGATCAGTGTTCAGGAGGAAGATATCTCCTCCTGAAAGAGAAGGAAAAAATATGTAACATCCGTGGATGCAACTGTGTGGTGGTTTAGCCCTGGTTGCATGCCAGGTGCCCACCAAGTCATTCTATCACCCCCTCTCCTAAACTGGACAGGGGAGAGAAATATAACAAGAAGTTTGTGAGCAGGGAGATTGCACAGTAATTAGTGTCACAGGCAAAATAGACCCAACTTGAGGATAAGTGGTTTGATTTATTAACGAACAATCAGAATAGAGCAGGGAAATGACAAGTCAAACCAAAACACCTCCCCCCACCCCCTTTTCTTCCCGGGACTCTCCTTCCTTCCCTCCCAGTGGTACAGGGGATGGGGGTTACTGTGAGTTCATTACGGATTATGTTTTGGGCAGTGGCATGTTTTACAGGGTGTTTCTAACCAACCAGTAATTGCTTCCACCATAGTGAGTATATAGTGCTTGCCTTGGTGTGTTTGTGGTAGTGGTCCAATATAGTCAATTTTCCAGGCCTTGCCATATCAAAAACCCAGCCTCAGGCCTCCAAGGAGATTTTATATGGTCATTTCATTAGAGATGGACTTTGCTGCTGTTTCTTCTCATGGAGAAGCTTCTTTACACTTCCCACTGCTGCAGTGTAGGGTCCCTGCCATGGGAGACAGTCCTTCATGAACTTCTTCAGCATGGGTTCTTCATATGAGCTACAGTTCCTCATGAACTGCTCCAGCATGGGACCTCCCATGGGGGCAGCTTCTCACACCCTGCCCCAACGTGGGTCATCCACCAGGAGAACAGTCCTTCAGGTACGGACTGCTCCTGACTGAGTCTCTCACGGGATCACAAGTCCTGACAGCAAACCTTATTTTCTATAAGCTGTACAAATTCATTTATGTAGTAGGTAACTGAAGAATGATTAACTTATTTTAATTTCCCATAATCGTACATATCTTTTGGTACAGTCCTTTTCCCTCTTAAAAAGGAGTGGAGACCAGCACTTATCACACTAGCCAAGGCTCTCTTATTGTTTTCCTCTGTCTCATCTGTCTGTAGATATGTCTTAACAGATTCAGAAGATTGGTTTTGTCTCCTTCCTACCCAGAAAATTGAAGTCTTGGTGAGGAGTTTTGTGCTTCTCTGGTATGAGAAAGTGTATTTTTTGACTGATATCAACTGTATGTTTCACATACAAGTATTGACAAAAATGCCTACGTGCATTAAGCTCTCAGCTTTTGGCAGAGCTTCTGCCACTGTGCTTTACCCTCTGTCTAAATTCTTCCAATATGTTTAGAGGAGCAAATAAAGCAGTAGCAAGAGTCATAATCATAAAATGCATATGCTAAAATATTCAGCAGTTTTTTATAGATGAAAAATACCTTTCTATTTATAGATGTGTATACACATTTAGGTACTGTATTTCAGAGTTTATTTCTTGGCTTCTATGATGTTTACAATTGTTTCACAATGTTTTGACTCCTCCAGGAGGGATCATGAAATTGCTTTTTTTTCCATAAGCAAATGCAGCCACTGAAATATCTCTAAAAGTCAAAATGTTCTTGAAGGAATTCCAAACAACACTGAAGAAAGTCATAAACTTGCCAGTTTAAATTTCACTACCTTTATAGCCAAGTGACTTTTCAAAAGTCATACATACATACATACAATGCAACACATATCATTTCTCCCAATTCAATTATGAAAATAAATTATATAGTTTTCTTATCTGTCAGCTTTCTGGCTTTGGAATGCAAAATTGCGCAGGCTGTTTTATTGGAGAAATCTGGTATATAGTGTTGAAATAGTCTCAACATTTCTTCTCAGTTTTATTATAGGTTTTAAGTTTGATTGTCCTTAATTTATAATAAAAAGTTCTCTTTTAAAAGCGAAAGGTCTCCCATATCTTATGTGAAAGGCTGAGTGATGTCAAACCTGACTAATCTGAAATGGCTTCTGCATCTTTGACAGCTTCTCTGGGTTTTATAATGATTTGTCCTATAGCAAAATACACTGTTCTCTGCATAATAATTATTCTGCATAACAGTTAATCTAGAAAGACCTGCTGGTGTCAAGTGAACACTTGTAGAATTTAGCAGCCTTTCTCCCAAAACTTTGGACTAAAATCCTTTGATACTGATTTTTCCATTCATTTCTTCTACAGCCAGCTTTATTGAATGTGTGAAGAAACTGTTGAATTCCTCCATGTGTGCTACATCTGCACTTTCCGCTTATCAGTCTTATCAGTGTACCAGGAGCATTGCATCTCCTTGTATTCCACCTCACAGGGAACTCTTCCATGTCAGCATTTTCACATACCTCAGATGGTTCTGATGATTGATGCCTGGGAACATAATTTTCAAGTGCTAGACAAAGATAGTAAACACAAAGTGAAGTTACAAAAAGTTGTAGTAAACTTGATGACATTAGGTCTCATCTTGCTCAGAAGTGATTAATAAATGTCCTTGATCTAGCTAATGCAAGAATCTTAGAGACTTCTATTACTACACAAGAAATCTATGAAGGTGGGATTTTCTCAAATATCATTGTAGGAAATATGTTTTCCAACAACTCCATTTCTTCCAACTTTCTTTTATTTCTATCTCTATAAATTTCTTTTTAAAATGTGTTAACTAACTTGAAAAAGGACATCCTCAGGATAAAACTTTTACCAAGATACAATTATACAACTTGGATTTTAGCCTCTTTTCAAGCTCCTTGTTCTGTAGAAGAAAAAATTGATTCTACAATGTACTGGGGATCAAAATACAGCTTGAATCCTATAAGTTTTATTATTAGTCTTGAATTAGTTCACTTGGCTATTTTTCAAGGTCATATAATTTTAGCAAAGGTCACAGATACTAAATATGTAACCTGGTACACAACTGCAAAGTTAGTACTACATAGGAGTTCTGACATGAGGAGATAGCACATTTTTCCCAGCATTCTTCTGCCTCCCATTTTCAGATTTTCTACCATGTTTTCTCATTCTGTATGGTTTCAGAGTTTCTTGGTTGGGTTTGGCTAGGCAATGACTTATAAACATGAGTATCTTTAATGGTATTACTCACACAAGTTAGAGCTGTTCTTCTCAAGATCTCTATGTTCTATGAAGAGGTTCCTTTTCTATATCATTACTTTCTGTAAGGTTAAGGGACACTATGAAAGTGTCCCTATGTTGGATAAAGCTAATTTTCATTCTTGGATTAGTCCCATGGAAAAGACAAAGTTCATAGCAGCTATACCTATAGCAATCCAAGTACAGTTGGGGATTTTCTTTATAAGGAACTGCCTGAAGACAATGGCTGGACTCCCCAGTTTAACAGATTTTCAAAACTCAACTGGCCAAAGCTAATTTTGTTTTGAAGTTAGCCCTGCTTTGAGCAGAAGATTGGCTTAGATGACTCCAGAGGCATTTTTCAGCCTAAACCAATTACTCAATGCCTGTTCTTTACAAAATGTTGTTTTACACGTTGTCTAACATTTATGTGATGGTAATGGAGCCAACTATTAGAGGATCTTCAAAATCAAACAATGATAAATTTTATGAGTCTTCCATGAAGTTGTAAGTGTAGACCCACCTAGTTTGCTCACACTGTGATTGTTGTTGTTTGACTGTAGGTCTCACGTCAGCTACACATTTTTCTTGCACTGTTGTGTATATCCCTGGATCTAATTAACTGTATTTTGGTATTTTTGTTACTTCCTAGAACTTCAAACAATGAGTCAGGCTGGTGAAGAAAGTTCCAGTGACACGGAATTGGAAATTGAGACGGAGAAACTCATCTATGCTCTAGCTCCAACAGTTTATAGTCAAGATGAGAGATCCACTGATGTAACAGCAAGTCCTGCATTTCAGTGTTTAGATGAGGTACCGTATTGTGTCCAAATCAATTGATCTTACATGTATATTTTGTTGTTAGCAATTTAAGATTGATACCACAGGCTATCTGTAGCTTCCCTGTTTCTTCTCTGACATTTTTGTCTGAGTGGT
The DNA here is from genome assembly GCA_013401255.1 of Urocolius indicus. Taxonomy (NCBI): domain Eukaryota; kingdom Metazoa; phylum Chordata; class Aves; order Coliiformes; family Coliidae; genus Urocolius; species Urocolius indicus. The sequence goes on from WBNH01000696.1 coordinate 122,228, forward strand.
AAGAACATTTTGTGAAGCAGAAACATGTATCAGGCATATTCTTTCTGGGGATGGTGTGCTCAGTAGATAAGCATGTTATTTTTTTCAGGGATTGTAGCTTCAAGGGGAATGAGAATTGAAAGGTCTTGATTTTTTAGTATTCTAACTATAGAGGTAATTGCATCGTGACTTTTAGAAAGGCTCAACGGTTGCAGGAAAAATCCAAGGTAAGTGGCTCCTGAGGCACTAATAACTGATGACAACAGAAGAAACCATTTGGAACTCAGTTTATTTTTCAGAATTTTCTGTGTTAAGGAGACTTTTAGAATACTAAAAATATTTTAGGATTTAAGATATCAAGTATATATAAAATAGAATCATTAAAAATGTAATGCCAGAAGAGATAATCTCATCCAAAATTTACACTGAGGTAGATTCTCTGCAGATATTTATCTAATTTGTTCTTTAAAACTTTAATTGTTGGAGATAACTCTTTGAGTATCCTTTTCCAGCATTTCATCATTGCTAGAAATTAAGAAACCAAGTTTTTTCCTAAATCCCAGTTTACATTTCCTTTGGAATGAATAATGCAGCTTTCTTCTTGCATTTGTGACAATGGAGGACAATCAATTTCTGCCTCTTTATAATAAAAATGTACATCTCTCATATCCTAAGCAGTCTGGGTTCATACTTCACTTTTTTTCTTAAAGTTCTTTCTTTAAGTTTCTTTCTTCTGGATTCTTTCCAGCTTGGATCTGTCAGATTGGTTTTCTTGTCCAGCATTCTCTCTCTGCCTTGAACTTAATGTCAGGAGAAAAGAAGGAGTGAGAAATTGTAATGAAGAGGAAAACAGGACTGTCCCTTTCCTGTCCTGCTGAACATAGCATGAAGCTGCACAGTAATCTCTCTCTAATCTCTTGTGCATTCAAGTATATGCGAGGGAGAGAGCACTTTCAGTCCAGCCCCAGTATATGGTGAGCCTACAGCTTCCAGTATTATTGTAGCATAAAAAGCCTTTCTTCTCTGTCCAAGGCAGCTGCAAAAGTCCAGGACAGCTCAACTCTCAAAGAAAATTGACCTCTCACACTGCAGAAATTCTCCTGTCTACTGAAACTATAGAACTTGCACTTTGAGGAATACTTTATTTTTCAGCTACTCCCATTTTTTTTTCTATAGATTTTCACTTGTGGTAGAATTTCTGATATGCCAACAAGAAGCATATGCCTAGTACAAGATTTCTTTACCTCCCACCCTTCCCCAAATGAAATAAAACTAAATAGTATAACATTCTAAAATACATACAACATTTCTGCTTTGTTTTCCTTTTTTTTATCATGATGAAAACTTATTTTTCTAAACTTATTCCAGAAAATGATCCAATTATTTGGCTGATTTTTTTTTCTCCAAATAATCTTTCCAAAGAGATTATTCTGCATATGAAATTTAAGGCCAACTTGTTTAACTCTGATCATATTGTAAACCATTAATGAGAAATATAGGGTAACCTTAAATTATGATTTGTTCCCAACTCAGGAAAAAAACATGCAATAGGAAACCAAAGTAAGCAATTTGCATTAGATTTCATAAATGAGGTCATTGGGTCATTTTGTCAATTTTTAAAGGGGAACTATGACTCACTTATTATTACCATAGTTTTTAACAGTTCATACTTGTGTTTTATGGCTCAGTTTGGCTTTTCATCACTTATTCACATTTCTTCTCTTCCACTGACTTATTTGTTTTCCTATGTTGAACTTTATACATAATTCAGAGATAAATATATGACTTTGGTCACCACAGAAGTTCTTGCTTTGACACCAGCTTCAATTTCTTGGAACAGCTTTTCAGGGTTTTTCCACAGAAGCAGAGTTGTATCTTACTGTCTCTGATTTACTGGCTAGTCATTTATGCCTGCATAGCAGCAAATACTTATCAGAAGGGACACCTTTTGTTATAATAACTTTTATTTGAAAACAAATACATCCTTTCTAGCAGTAAACCTTTCAGTCAAGCCAGTCTTGTTTTTCTCATGTAAACAGGTAGTCGTGTAAGCAGATAGTCAAACATATGAATAGCAAGAAATCAAATATGCACACTGTGTCTCCTTAATTTTTAATCACACATAGCAACATTGTTTATCCTTTAGGTAAAAATACTGAAAACTGGATAGAGATTTGAAGGAAGGCCACTCAGTCCACCATGACTTGCTTCTTTTCGCCAAGTGTTTTTATTTACGACCATGCTGACAGCAGCCTAACTCAGTATTTCCACTGCTGTTGGTTAGAGGAGTTTCATACATTCACAAAAAGAACATTCCATTTCTTTTAGCCATTGTTGTTATGTCCTTGAAATAAAGATCTTTGCTTTAACAATTCTGTTTTAATTTCTTGACTTGTGAATGGTTTCTCTTATCCTGTTTTCTTCTAGTGTATGCTGTTAGAAATAAATCAATCTGCATCATGCTAATAACTTTCACAGAAAAGTACAGTCTAGTACAGTCTAGTACCTCTGTGATGAAATAAATATAGTACTTGGGTAAATGCTACATTAAGATGCAGGTAATGATATTGTTTTCATTTTTAATTAGTACAACGTAGACTATATAGATGTAATTTGATTCTCAAAAGGCAGCAAAAAATGTATTGAATTTTGTCAAGTACATTGTCTAAATTTCAAGAGCTATTAACTTTATAGAATGGATATTTTACTAGTAGCTAGCTTCAGCAAAATGGTCTGAATTTACACACATCATCTGCATGTAAATGTATGAATTTTTTTTTTTTGCATCAAGTGGGACTATAATACATTTTACCTCTCCTTTTCTCCTTATATAATCCTTGTTACAACAATATTAATACTGCTAAAGCAGCACAGGACATACTAAAATTGCTACTTGAGTAGATAAAGCAGCAGAACATGACATTAAACTGGATTAAATGCTCAAAATGGCAAGATTAGTCAGAATGAAGATTAAAAAAAGACTGATTAACAAATTACCTCTTGCCTAGTCTCATAATTTGAGCCTTTTGCCCTGTAATTTTTGCCCTTCCTTGCATTGTAGAGTAGCATTTTTTTCTCTGGACACTCAAGTTGTTCTTTCCTTTCCTCTACCTGAGAACATAATAAATAAAACATTAGTTGTCATAATTATGCTATTGAATTATAGTTTGTAATCTGTTGTAGTCTTTGAGGCCTTTACTATTGCTTAATTTTTGTTTTGTTACCCAAATCTCAGATTTTGTTTAATTAATCCCAGATTTAATTAATCCCAGATAGAAAAAAAAGACCCCTACTGTATACACCTTTCTGATTTGATGGTGAACAGTGACAGCTACACTCCAGGAACAGTTTTCCATCCACTTTATCATTGCAACATTTTTAAGATTTAATAAAGCTGATGAATTGTTCACAAAACCTGCTGGTTCATATTTTTTATTCAAGAGACTGTCCAAAAACTGGTATTCTTCAGGTTCTTTCATTGAGGAGGAATCTGTCTTGATATCTTTTAATTCTGATAATTCTTTTTATTTATAAATTAGTTACAAGCGTTTGTTTCTCTGAGGAAAAAGAAAAAGAGAAATCAAATGGTGGGAGAATGACTTCTTTGAGTTTAAGGATTTTTTTCAATCTAAGTATTATATTAGCAGTTTTTGTTAGGCTTTATGCAAGAGTAATGTCTCTGAGCTTTTCTATGCTGTGCATTTTCTTTCTCTTCCTTTTGTTGGTATGTGCTTGGGTTAGAAAGACAGTTGTTAGTTCACTCAAATAGATACATCTGTTTTTAAAACAATACCAGGAAAAGGGTTCTGCAACATTTATGTGTCACATCATTGTAGTGGACATTATGAGGGAGCTATTAATTCCATGAAATAGTGTAAGGGTTACGGAAAAGTGCTTTACTGTTCACTAGATTCAGTGAGCGTGTACCCTGTTTGGAAGGTACCCCTTTCTGCTAATGAACGTCCTCTACTTAATGTGCTAAATCTAAGCCTGCAGATGAATAAACTCCTTTGGGAGGTTTCTGTGATTGGTTTAATTCAGACTATTGAGTTCTATATCCTATGAAGACTCTGGTCCCATGTGTTACCAGTGCTAAATCTTTCATTTGTGCAGCCTTTTTGATGGAAATTGTCACCATCATGCTACATTTCTTTTTACTGGTGTCCAGGCATCGTATTGTTACCATCTATCAGGAAGCAGAAAGAACCTTTTGTAAATATTTTTCATAACTATTTTGAAACTTGGAGTCTTTCTGAGATTAATGAATTTCTTACCCCTGACTGCCAGAATTGGTTCAACTGCTAACACAGATGTTAACTGAAATCCCGATTCCACTGGCAGTGCAGAGAAAAATTTCCATGTTTACTAAAAAATGAACAGTATGGTGACAGAGACTTCTGCTGATCTGACTTTGATTCATGTGGATCTGCTAGCTGGAAGAGCATTAAAGTCACAGAATTATGCATATGTTTAATGTTTGAGTGGGGTTTAAGGGGGAAAAGGTATTTTTCCATTTTTTCTTTTGTCTCATCTGCGCTGCAGGAAAGAAGAAAAAATCACATAAAGGTTGGCTATAACTTTCAAATTTAAATGCTAAGAGTCAATATTTCATATATTTCCTCAATGGCATGCTGACATCTAACAATACCACTCTAGAAGATAAAATCTTCTCCAGTTTCTTTGGCTAACAAGCTAGTTTTTTAATTCTCTCTGGTAGGTGTAAACAATTTCTCTATAAAATAAGTCAATACATCTTTAAATGAAAATTTTCCTAGAAGAGCTACCTTGGCAGACTAAGAAATTTCTTATTTTTTATATGAGCATCAGTTTAATTTCTGTTCACCTACACATACTGTAACCTGCTTTCTACTCTTAAAAACTGTGATCATCAATGTATTGTTGCATCATAACCATAGCAGTGGATAATTTGTTTCAGTACTCAGTACATGTACATGCTCTATCAAAGATGTGAATGCAAACATTTTCAGACTTAAACTGATCCTGGCACACTGCACATTACATGCTTCAAAGGCTCTTGGCACAACAAAAAAGTGGTAGAAATATGTTGGAACAGACAGCAAAGACAGATGTTGCCTCCACCTCAACCCATAAGAATCTGACTACTAATTAAATAAACCTTTTTTAACTTTGTTGATACGGTCACTTGAGGAGTCAGCTAGGGATGATAATGTGTCTGTAAACTAGAATTTGGAAGTTTTGCAGCAGCTTTCAGCAAGAAAGCATCTGGAGTGCTGTGTTCAATTCTGGGCCCCTAACTATAAGAAGGACAGGGAGGTCCAGGAGCATGTCCAGAGATGGGCAACAAAGATGGTGAAAGATCTGGAGAAAAAGTCTTATGATACACAGCTGAGAGAGCTGGGGATGTTTAGCCTCAAGAAGAGGAGGCTGAGAGGAGATATGATCACTCTCTACAACTGCCTGAAAGGGAGTTGTAGTGAGGTGGGAGCGGATCTCTCCAGTAACAAATGATAGGACAAGAGGAAATGGGCTAAAATTGCACCAGAGGGTTTTGGATTGGACATTAGGAAGAACTTTTTCACCAAGAGTGTTATTAAGCATTGGAAGGGGCTGCCCAGGGAAGTGGTGAAGTCACCATCCCTAGAGATACTCAAAAGATATGCAGATAAGATGGTAAGAAATATGGTTCAGTTTAGTGATGGACTTGACAGTGTGAGGTTAGTGGTTGGACTTGATGATTTAAAGGTCTTTTCTGTAAGGATTCTGTGATTCTATGATTCTGACAGAGCCAGCATAAGATGCCAGTTCTGTTAAAAGATTCTTTTTACCACCTACAGGCAACATTGTGAGGAAATAAGGCCAGGAAGCTGTTGCATGTGTTCAAGTTATCACAAAGAAAGTGATATTTCTCTTCATTTCTCAAAAGCACATTTGAAAGTATTTATGATATGTTGTTTCTTCTATGCTGTTACAGTATATATGTCAAGTGCACATTTCATGCTCATATCACACAGAGGAAACATAGCTACCTAAAGCTGTAAGACTAGGAGAAGGAATATTGCTGTCATGTTCCTAAGATGTCTCCTTCCTCCCTTTTTCTCAGCCAAAATATGCATTTGAGAACTGAAATTCCCAAACAAGATGATCTCACACTAAAATTGTTAATCTGCTTGGCCTTGACTTGTTATGTTTATGTCAGCATAAACATGTGGTGAGGAAGCAGAGCAATGTTAACCAAACATACATGCAATAAAAATATCTAGTGTTGGAGAATCATCTATTACACAGCTTAGGTTACATTAAATGTTTAAAAGGTGGTTTCTGATTTTTCTTATTCAAAAAGCTTGTGTCCAAATACTCCATAATGAAAAGAGCCTTAAAGATTTGCATAAGAAATAATCTTTATTTGGGTTTAGCATATAGAGTTTGAGCTGCAGAGGTGAACAGAGGGGCTTTTATATTCCATCTAAAGAAAGAAATAAGAACTTCTGTTTGTCAGGGTGGATCCTACATCTCCATAAAAATCATCGACTCTATGTAATTGCCTAATAATAAGTCTGTCGAACATTTTTTTCTACCATATAATTCTAAATGTTGGTGTACTATGTTGGTAGAAGTGTAATAGTAATTAGACTTAGAGTTTGTCTTGATGATATAAACTTAATTAGGCAATTGGGGATTTTTTTTTTTCAATTACTTAATATTTTCCCAACCTATTCTTTTTTCACTAAGATCAGAAAACTTGATGAACAAGAACTTAGAAAATAACATGGATTCGTATCCTGTCTCATGACTTGCGTGAGGTTGGATTTGATGCATCATCTGAAAACATTGTTTTCTGCTTTTGGTTATGATTGAGTTTGATGGCCAAATTGACTTCTGGCAAGTGTATTATAACTCCATTAAAATTTTATTAAAGCTATGAATGAAAGAGATCAGTTTAGTAAGTGGAATGTTTGCATTTAGCAGGGCCTGTGGATGGTATTTGTTAGCTGTTTTTCTTTGAAACTTATGTCAATGTCTTCAGGCCCATATATACTATATTACTACTCTCTTATCTCCTGAAAAAAGAACACAGAACACATTTATGAAAAAATGTTTTTAATCTCTTTCTTGGTGGGCCAGTATTCTTATCGTTTTTCTCTTTGAGAACTTAAAGTTACATCCTTCCTGTTATGATTTTTTAAACACATGTAAGTCTAAGTAAGTAAGTTAATTAAGTGAATAGCACCTTGTTTGCTTGTTGGATTGTGGTTAAAGTTTTATAAACATAGTGTTCTAGGTATAGATTGAGAACATCTTAATTTCCTTTGAAAGTAATACAAACTTCAGTTTATTTTCCACTAAATTGGCAAACTACCTGTTGTTTGTAACTCATTCTCTGAGTTTGACTGCGTTGTTTCCCAAAAAAAAAACCCCATAATTAAGGAAACAGATATTTGTATATAAAAGCAAGAAAAAAAATACTGCTTTCAGACCTTCTCATAATTTCTTCTCTGTTGTTTTTTTTGTTGTATTTTCTGGTTTGTTTTTTTTTTTTTAATCAATACATAGAAAGCCAAGACATTGCTGTCTGCTTGGCTGAGCATATGGAACAGATGGGTTTGGGCCTTTACTTTTTGGAAACAATCCATAGGAATTTTGCTAGCAAACCCACTGTTAGTAGTCTCTTCATTAAATATTCACTTCACAATTTAAATATCAGCAAGATCAAAAGTGTTTTCATATGATAATAGCTGTTACATAGATGTTTTCTGTAAATTGAAAGACAAGTTTTGAATTATTAAGCCTTAAGCAGAGACCAAATGCTTTTGTTTGTTTAAAAATAGTATGCTTTAATTTGGAGTGCTATTTAGTTCACATGCTTGGATAAAACTTGCATGTGTGATCTTAAAGGTTGTATGTAATATAAAATAGAGGTGAGTTTGCTTCTCCCTTTTCATGTTAAAGATACAGGTTGTGTGAACTCTTGATTCTCTTCAAAATATGAATAGTTTCAAAAAGATATCTTAGATTTTGGCCTTTGGTATTATCTGACAGGTGATGTGTCATAAAATAGATATCTTAAGAACTATTGTTACTAGCAGTTACTCTCCTGGCATGTCACATAATCTTTGTTACTCATTGAAAGTTATCTGTGTTTTCTTATTCTTCCATTTTTACAGAAAAACAATAGAACAATGTATGAGAATTTTTTATGGTCCCCTTGAACATCTATGACAGTAGTACAGCTTTAACAGTGTGACTTAATTTTATTACACCAAGGAAAAACAAAAATAATGCTTGCAACAAATAGAAATTGTTACACTTTGTAACACTAGTACACATTGATGGGGAATCAGCTACAACAGTTCCAGACAGATAATATTCAGATTTGTGTAACAACATTACACTTCCTTTTTTTATCTCTTTTTTTGTTTGTTTGTTTACTTTTGTTTGTTTGGGTTTTGTTTTTGTTTTGTTAAAACCTTCATACAAGGCTTTTGTAGGTGATATTAGTCACATTTCCTTATTCCGTTAACACTTCTGTGTTGAACGATATTTCCTTTAAACACAATTTTAAAAGGACAGTTTCTCTTCTAACAACTTAGCAGGAAAAAGACATTCTCAAGTAGAAGCTTGCAGATACTGTAAGTCATACTTAGCTTGTTGCCATGTAATGAATAGGAGCAAATTGTGCATTTCGTGCAAAATGATTTATTAGAATCATATGCAATTAGATATTCGCTCTTCTAACCAATACTCCATAAGTTGCACTTTTTTTATTGTTGTTTAGACAATTCTTTTTTATCCCAAAATAAATATTCTAGAGCTTCAAAACATATTCTCAAGCAAAGATTATACCTCTTGCACTTAAATTTTTCCATTACTCTTTAAAATTGACATTAAATAAACCAAATTACACTTCACACTGAAAAATCCTTCAAAGTATTTACTTCCTTAAAATATATATTAATATCTTACAATTTAGCCATTGCCACTGTTGCTCATTTCTTTAACTTGTAACCATAATAGTTCTTGTTATCATATTAAAAAACAGTTAAGCTCATATTTGTGAAGTATTAGGTCAAATATATACTTTTTTCCTTTTTTTAACCACAAAGACTACACCAGCAAAGACCACACTTTAACTCATAAAGAAATACACTCTTAGTAGTTTATCTGTATCTCAAGACTGGCGTAAGCCAATATGAAATACTCTATATAATGGTTCCTTTCTCACACAAATGACAAATAGGACCTTGAGCTTGAACAGAGGAACTGAAATGAGCAAGAAATGTTGTCTTTCATTACATACTCTCTACATTATTTCCACTTGCTTTTATTCAATTCCTTCACCAACTTCTTTGAATAATCTTTGATAAAGGGGATAAGATTTAAGGAATCATCTTAATCTTCTGAGTTTTCTTCAAGGCTTTTTTTTGTGTCTTTGGGCAAACCATGTGCCCTATGTTTCATAGTCCTTTAAAAATAATAATTCATAGTTATTTTACTAATTTAAATTTATATGCCATTGAAGTTAAAAACGATACATAAAGTTTCAGTGACTAATTTTCATTTGACATGTTGACAAATTTATGTTATCAGATATATTTCTGAGTTATTTTCCGGTTAAAATGTAGGTATTCATTGAGACACAATTTGTGGAAGACCATTTAAAAGTTTTGAGTCACAAAATGTGGTATATCACAGTCAGTTAAAGCACCAAAAGCAAGGTTTAGAATATTTACATAACGAAACAAAGACTCAATCTGTGCTAAGTTTTAGCAATAACTATGGAGAAATATGCATACTGGTTTTAATACATTACATAGGACAAACCAGCTCTAAAAATTTCTGTGAAAGTATGTTGTTTTGTCTAGAACTATTTTATGCCAAACATAACTGAATACTTGAATTCTGAGTATATTACTGAGTAAGTGTGATTTTGAGTGCAATCCAATGCAAACTAGCTAAGGGAAAAGTGTAGAATTACCGCACAAAACTTTTGGGTCTGATCATGATTTTTACTGATTTAAAGGCTTGCCTATATCCACTGGGAATATCATCAGACATACCATGCCATGTACCCCAGAAAATGCCGTTGCGAACGCCTTTGTATTTCTTGTGGTAATACTTGCCATTGAGGTTGGCAGACAAGCATGCATCAAACCACCACCCAGAGCTGTAGTACGCTCCGCAGTTTCCTGATGGATACCTGTCATTGTCCCTGTCTGGAGTTGTAAAGAACTTCTGATCATGGTTGTAGTGCCGGCTGTAGTGCAGGGCATCTCCTGCTGTGCCGCTGTAGCCGTGAACACTTAGACGGTACTTCAGATACTCATTGGCCACATAGAAATGTTCATATTTTGCGTATTCTCTGATACCGTGGAAGTCTTCGAGTTCAATTCTCAGTTGCATTTCCTGGCTCCTTGTCAGGAGGTGGATTTTGTCATTCCCCAGCCAAAACTCCCTGCTGAGGTTTCCAAAACCATTTTTGTAGTCGTTCCAGGTTCTGTTAAAGTTAGTGCTACCATCCTGACGCCGTTGCAGCATTGTCCAGCCACCTCCATGTGTTTGCATGTCACAGTAAACTTCAAAGCTATCATTTCTAGGGTCAGGGCTAATCCTGTAGATTCCGCTACTCCTTCTGCCTGCTGTGTAATGATCAGCACAGTCTCTCTGCATTATTTGTGTAACTGTTAGAAGAACAGATAGTGTTAGAAAAAAACATCATTTCAGTTTAAAAATAAGCAACATTTTTATCCAGATTGATATGTAATACAGAACTTGGATTTGAGAGACTTCTACAGAAGAAACACTGTTACAGCAGTTTCAGTTCTAGGGAGAAACAAGTTTTTTTCCATCAGGTTTACTCTATAAAAGATGCCATCTAGAATCTCTGCATCACATAGCTGCCCTAAAACCCCCATGGTAAGGACTTTTTGTATCAAAATTGCCTAATATTGGGGCATTTTGATTGTCTGCCTTTCCTTTTCTCTACCCTTCTCTTCATCCTTTCCTTACCTCCTGTAAAATTCAGCCTGCTTTCTTTATTTGGTTATTTCTAATCCTTTGTGTGTATGTGCTTACTGCTTTTCATATTTAAATGACTATCACCACTCCCTGTCTATAATTTCAATCTTCATCTGGCAGTATGTCAGAGAAAAAGCTTTGTCATATGGGAATGACTTTACCTTGGCTATTGTTCAGTTGACATCATTTGATGCAGAACATAACATTAGGAATGTTTCATGTGTTAATGTTGACTGTACTTTAGGAAGCAGGAAAAAAGTAATAAAATTGTCTCATCTATTGTGGTAATGCTGTGATTCCTAGAAAGATGAAGCTAGAAAAGAATGGTGCTTTCCTGTGCATGTGGCATTGCTGGCTTTACAATAAGGAAAAGTTTTAGCATCTACCAGTAACACAGCTTTTTCATGCCAATGGGTAATGTATTTCATTCAGAAGAAAAATACTCCCAGATTTTTCCTGCAGAGTGAAAATCTACTTTTGGTCTTCAATGTCGTCCAGTACTGAGCGTTCAACAGCATTGTGTTACAATTCCATGTTCTTAAGTAAGTAATACAGAGAGCTCTCAGAAGTTCTGAGTTAAGAGTAATGTCATTCCTATTGCACATTTTAATTTTGGAGCATGTTCATTTGCAGGCTGGAATTGTATATTTTTCCTAGAAAAAGTTAAACAAACTACTTCTTGAAAAGGAGTGTTCTCAGGCTGCAGCAGGGAATAAGACTCAAGACTGTTTATCTGAACAGAAAACTAGATGTCTTGTGAAAGCACAAAGAATAGGAATGGAAGGCTTTAAAGTCTTAAATCTGCATCCACAGTAGAGTCTCATTTATTTCACAGAACTTCGTGTAAGATCTTTGGTAAACTAAGTTTCAGAGCAGATAATGACAGAAAACATACATTTCAACTAAAATGCTTTTATAATCCAATTCAGCTCCTATTTAAATACAGTTTTGCAATTATTTTCATTGGAAGCAGGAATAGCTCCTGTCTAGGAAAAAATTGTAGTCACCATCCTTGCAAGTTTTCGTAATGTATATATTGCTGTTATAAAAACACTCCTAGTGTCAGTTACTGTGAAATATAAGGAATATCCAAATGATCATATGCTATGAACAGTACCCAACATTTAAGTGTGAGAAATACTAAGATGAATTTAATCTCTTATTAAGTAGTGCACTTGAATTTCAGTCATTGCCTATCATCAAATGTCACTCATTCTTAAAAAGTTTAAGCAGCAGAGGCTTAAAAACTGTAATGCAGCCTGATTTTTCTCTGCTTCGTCTCTAGAGTCCTGTCTTCATGTGTATGATATCTAAGTGACAAGATACAGTGATATAAAAACTTTATAACTTTAAAAACCCCTTCAAGTTTCCCTTAAGAATAGTTAATGTTAGAAAGAATTAGTTCTATTTCTTGATTAGGACAATTCAAAAGTAAACTAAAAAAGCGTTTGTCAGTGATAACACATTTTATATTGCTTATATATATTAGATTCATGCCAAGGATTCAGTTTTAAAACGATGGTACATGTATCACCCACTTGAGAAGTACTGTTAATAAGATTTTTTTGTTGAGCCTTTCAGATATTTGATAGAAAAATTATTTTATTGCCCACCTGTTAAAAAGAAAATGTTAAATAATGTCTTTTCAGAATAGTTGCAGTTTCACATTGTTTAAAAAAAAAACAAACCTAAAAACACATGCAGTTTTCTAAGTCACACCTAAACAAAATGACAAAATGTACCCCTTCTTACCCAAGGCAAAAATATGTGTAGCTCACTGATGTATAATATCATTAATGAAGGGTAGTACGGTGTAAAATAAAGTTATTTTTTCACTTTACTAATTGAATTGCAAAACAAAAAAAGGCATTTGAAAAGTCATGTTTTAAATCCCATAATAACGTCCAATTCTAGGAGGAACTGAACACCTGAAGCTCTCAGTAACCCTCTAGTGGCAGCTAGAAATGTTTTACAGGAGTATAAATAAACACTAAAAGAGCAAATACTTAACTTGTGAAGTTAATAACGCAGATATTTGGCTAAAAGATATCTTAAATTGTTTACCTAATATTTGTAAAGTGCACAGGAAGTTTCTACAGTGAGAATTAACAGGTTACATACCAGGTCTTGGTTGCATTGCTGGACATTTAGAAGAACATTTGTTATCAAGGCTGTTCACAACAAATGTCAAATTAGCCACTTTGCTGTCAACATAATGTTCTACATTGTTCATATTTATAAGACTCATCTTCTCTAAACGACCCTGCAGTGTCTGAATCTGGTTCTTTGCATTTTTTAAGCTGGTTGACATTCTGTTAACTTTGCTTTGCAGTTCCTTTACTCTGTTGTCTTGGATTTTACTGTTTTCTGATGGATTTTCAGCATTAGGTAACAAGAATTCATTACTATTATCTCTTTCTTGGTTGTCATCTGCCTGCAGTTTGCAATCTTGGCAGCATTTCTTCAGCTTGTTTACTGCTTCTTTAAGGGTCTGTACTTCTTTGAGAGTCTTCTCAAGCAGTTTGAATTCTTTAGGTAACTGGATGGTCATCGGAGGCAGATTTATCTGATACGGACAATCCTCTCCTTCATCACATTTCCGATTAGTTTTCAGCTTTATAGGACAAGTCTCAGTGACTTTTCCTTCTTTAGCATCCTCTTTATCTTCTAAAACAACTGCAAAGACATTTGTTAAAGCAAGGAGAGCTGTCTTCAGCAAGACTAAGTAAACAAGCAGCTTCATCTTCACAGAGAATCTGGCAGTATGAGGAAGTATGCAAAAGTGGAACGACTTTATACAAGCAGCTTGAAGCCTGTGAGTTATCAGACTGCCTACACTGTTCTCAGAAATGGGTGGGAGTGCTTGCATCATGAGTGATTAATAGCAGAGCAAAGTAGGTACTGCTGCAAGAGTAGCATGTTTCAGTGAGTATTCCTGACTCAGAACTAGCATGTAAGCACATGATGAAATGTATTTAAGCAGTTTAATTTCATTCCTTGTACATGGATTTTCTTTTTGTGAAAGAAAAAATCACTTAGCTGTGTGTTTTAACAGTCATCTAACATTTGTTTCTTAACATTTGAGTGTTCTAAAACTGCTTTTCAAAACCAGACAATAGTTTTACCACAGCAGGTGGCAGAGGTGAAAAACAGCCACTTTCACAAATTGAGCTTTATCAAGGCAATGACTTCACTGAACCTCAGTCCTCATCTTCCTAAAACATTTTTAGCTGAATAGATATATTAATGAAAATTATTTAAATCCCAAAGCATATTGAAACACACATGTAGTTTGGATTCCATTTGGTTTTAAGAATAGAGTCACAAACTATGGAGAATAAGCAGTACTTTCTTGTTATTATTTTGTCTAGCACTGCTTAGAATCATTATCTGGAAGAGTTATGATTTGAATGGCACATCACAGTTAAAGTTCACTGTTATCCGTTTCTGAGTATTTCTTACTGAACTGCTCTAAGGGAAGGGAAGGGAAGGGAATTGAAGACTCATGCTCTGCTCAATCCCTCACCTCCCCCACCCTGCCCATTTCATGCATGGGGTCTGATAGTGTTCTGAATAATGTCCCAAATTCTAAATCTAAAGCAAAGCAGAGAGCTAAGGAAGGAGATTTCATGGGCACATCAATTTGGACTACTATTTTCTGTATTCCTGATTTTCAGTTCCTGCTTTTCTTTTTATTGTGCCTTGTATCAGCTTTAAGAGTTAATCATGTACTTTGCATGACTAAACTCACCAAATACTTAAGCTCCAGGTGGCAATTGCCCTGTACTTCCTTATTTTTATGTGCCTATGCATTTTTAATGATTTATGTCATTTTCCACCTGCCCAATGCTACATGGACATGTCTCCATTCATAGCTCAGTCAAGAACTAAATAGCTTGCAAGAGTAAATGCTTTTTATACCAGTTCTTGTTTAATTTGTCAAATCTGAACCATTTCTTTCCCTAAATCCTATCTGAAATTAGTCATAATACAGATTAAACATTAAACAGGTATTAGTCACACCCATACTCCATAAGTTCATGATCTCTGGAACGTTACTAGCTTTTATAGAGAGCATAGGCTTCTATTCATAGTACAGGAGGGAGACTTGGCAAAAATAACCCTACTTATCTAACCTGCTACAATTCCTTCAGACTCCTGCATAGCACAATAGTTTGGGAATTGAGTTTTTTATCTACTTTTCCCATATTCTAAATAAACATCTCAGAACCTGCCATGGTGCTTCTAGTTATGTGGCAAAACCACCTATCTCTGTGAAAGACATAACCACTAGACTGCAACTTGAGAGCAAGATACTGACTTTACTTTAGTTTTGTTAAAAATGTATCAAAACTGAAATGTTTGTAACAGTTGAAATGTATTATATTCATTGGTGAGTAATTTCTTTAAGTTTTAAATTTAGATAACAGAATCCTACTTTTTTTCCTATCAGTCTAATATCAGGTATTTACAGAGCCTTGTTCTCCATATGGCTGCTACTGTCAAGTTGAGAAAACCTATATCAGCCTCTTTTGAGGGACTTTAGCAATATAATAGAATTCCTAAATCCTTGTTATGTGAGAAGCCAGGTTCCTCCAACACTGTTATTTGTTCAGTATAAAATGAATTGTGAGACTTTGGATTTAACAAACTATTCTGTATCTGTAAAATTAATAATTATTATCCTTGGTGGACCACATCTTATGAATTGCCTTGAGATGTTTAAATGCATGTCAAATATGGTTACGATTTATGACTGTTGTGCTGCATTGGAAGTCTAAAATATCATTAGAACATAGCAACTTCAAGGGTAGAAATTTCTAGTTATCTTGAATGTCAAATAAAGTTCAGATTTTTACATGAGGTATGCAAGTTTTTTAGACATCTTTGTCTTGAGACATTCATTCTTGGGTCCCTTATATTCCTTCATTTTAAGATACTTACTTCCTTCTTTAGATGAGATTTCTGTATCTCAGAGATGCTCTGCTATCCTCTCTATTTTCGTTATTAGTCTGATGTTCTGCTGCTACACCGTCAGCAATCTGGACCCTGAAAGACCCATTTGTGTATGCTTCTTCTACCTAGAGAAGTCTTGTAATTGAGGACTAGTCTTTATTCCAGTTCTGTCAGGGAATGTCCATACCCAGCAATTTGTCAGGTCTTCCTTCTTCCTTCAGGAACTCAAAGTAGTATGCCACAGACTTTTTCATGTTTCATGCCTCTTCCTTTCTTGGGATAAGTGAACCAAACTTTCAAAACATTTTTTCACGAGTCTTTGAACTAGAAAGGGCACTGAGCAATCTTAAACTGTGTAGTGCTGGTACAGCTTAACTGATGGAAGAAATATTAGACTAGATCAAAATTGAAGCTGTGGTTTGTTTATAAACAAAGTTTCTTCCCAGAAGGGGCTTTTCTATATCCCTAGAGTGCTCTGTACAGTACTTAAAACTTTCAAGTGGTTAAGCAATCACAAAACCCAAAAGCCAGTCTTTTTCAGCTGTGAAAAACAGCTGATAAACCACAAGTGAGAATTTTCTACCAAGGTCTTTTGTCTGATTAATCTTATATCTTTTCATCTCTTTTAGTCTTCTTTTTAGGAATCTATTTTTGCTCCTGTGGACTGAAGAGTTATCTTAATTTTATAGATATATCTTCCTAAAGATAAAGAAAATAACTGAGAGCTCATATTATTCTTAAATTCTACTGAAGGCTTTAATTCTGTTCCCAGAACTACCCAGTGGTTGCAAGGTTAAAGAAGTGATTTATTTTGGTTTTACGGACTTGTCTGAGGACTGTTTATTCAAAGTTTATCAAGAGCAACATGAACCATTTCCCATGGCTTTTTAGAGCAAAGTTGTTTTATTTCTGGCAGATAATGGAATGTAGGTCAAATAGAAAACAACAAAGTTCAGATTCTAGGCAGATGCTAATTTAACTAATGACTATGTCAATTTAAAATACAGCAGCTTGCCATCTGTTGGTTTTCTGGCTTTGTGCTTGGAGTTAACATCTCCTGCAGAAGAGCTGCTGAAAAATATTGAGGCTTGTATAAGCAGTTCAAATGATCGGTATAAGCAAACCTGAAGCACATCTGGGATCATTCATATCAACCATTTTGATTGCAAAGGTGGGATGTCCTGCAGGAAAATTTTTTATGTTTTTTGTAGACTTCAGTGATTCTGTGACATGTTTTGACTGAGAAACAGGATGAAAAGTAGTTAGATTCCTTTTCCCCCAATGGGAAATATATACCACAAATCTAATTTTGATTTAGGATTCTTTATGATTGATTTAATTGTATTTAATTTTTTATTTCTTTTTTAATTCAGTAGCCATTCTTCATGCAAGCAGAGTTTATGTTTTCCACTGGATCATGGGACTACCTGTTTGACTTCCTCATGTCTCTATGAGAACACATCAGAGCATGAGAAGGAATGCAGTTCTATTCCATTTTAATTGTTAATATTTTTATTGAGGTACAAATTATATAGAACAAGTATCTCTGTGGATTCCCTATCTGTTTAAATTGATTGTTGCTTTGTTTATAAATTCTGGCAACAGACAGAAAGGCAACATTGACATAAAGCATATAAGTACTAGATAATCTATTTTTAAAGCAATTTTAATTGTAATACATATGAGAAAATTCATGTGGTCAAAGACTATCACCCTTTCTGTTAAGGGGAGGACCAAATTTGTAAGGAAAGAGATCCATCAAACTGAGCCTATTCATTCTTTTTCACTCATGATATCTGAAGATCTGCCTACCCAAAATCTAGCATTTACTGATGAATATTTCCTTTATCTGTAGCCACAGAAGATGCTGTAGCTGGCCAAATATATGGAGGAAATAAACCAGAAGGCACTCTAAGAATGATTGCATACTAAATACAATACTTATACCTCTCCCTCATATGTCTGTTCAGGAAAATTCCTTTTTGATTTCAGCAAACCTGTTTCAACTCATTATCTTCCTTTTGAGATTCATGGCCAAACAGTTGATAGCAAGAACATCCTCTCCTTTCCTGAAATACCTACTACTGGTTTCTTATCCTGAGCCATGCAAGAAGCAATTGGTCACCAGATACAGTGTTTTTTTCAGCCACTGCATCAACTTTGATATTTTGCATGTAGAAATTTCTTTTTTTCCCAGGAACTGGGGGACAAAGCTACTTTTATGAACTCTGGCTTGGGTAATAATTCATAATATTATTTTTCCTATATGGTATTTGTTGGTTTTAGATTATTTTTTCAGCAGTTTATTTTTCATCAAAGGATGCCTGACTGATCCATCGGTGATTTAAAAACTGAAATTGTAGAATCTCTGTGTAGGGCCATACAGTCTTATATCTACTGTGAGTAGGTATATTCATGTTTTTCATGTATGCCTTTACTCCCACTTTCAGTTCTGTCTTGTTTATATAGCATCATCTGCATAGAGCTTTTTTATGTGAATACTTTGTAGAAAACTATGAGTCTTTCAATGGTACATTGGTATAAAAGACTGTATCAAAACAAAGAGAATAGATACTAGCAATTTCTCAGGCTGACTTATTTAGTGTTTTATTTCTATCTTCTGAGTTATTGGCTGCTTGTATGTGGAACCAATGGAGCTGAATCAATTTCAGGACAAGTCAGTACCTTCCTTTGAATAAAAAGTAGAGCTGGTACGTCGGCAGAATACAGAGACTATTATAACTGGTGCAACATTTATTGAGCCACTGCATCCTTATTCAGTCACTGCATTTTCAAAATCTGACAGGATCGGGCCCTGAGGGAACCTGCTGTAACTTTGAAACTATCCCTGCTTTGAGCAGGAGATTGAAGTAAATGGCATCTAGAGGTCCGTCCAGCCTTAATTTTTCTGACTCCTCTCTTGTATTTCATGGAGTCTATTTTTTGCTTTAATTAGCAATATGTAAACGGAAAGTTCTGGAAAAAGAAGTGCATACTTGAAGCCCTGTAGAAAAAGTGGTGAAGATGATAAAAATTGTCCTATATATTGGTCAGGGAATCAGATGTAATTGTCCCAGAAGTCTCTGTTGTTGGGACTTGGAGTTTTTTGAGCAGTTTTCTTGAGGTTTTATTTTAACATAAACCTATTACCACAGAGGTTACAAGTACTACCTCTATAGGCTTTCGGTTTTCCTTCATTTTTTGATGCCCCACCTTGAAGTAGCCAGGAGAAGATCTTCAGAAGTAATGAGAAGTCATAGAAACTCTCAGAAATTGTGAACAATATAAACTACTATACTTGGTCATTGGGAAGCCAAGTTAGTATGCTGCATTTTTCTTTATTTTATTCTTCTTATGTTACTATCAGTTCTATTTGATGGCAGTGGTGATGCTCAGGACCAGGAGCAGATGCTGCTTGTTTCCCTTTCTGTATAGACAGTTCTGTACAAGCATGTTCTGAGCAATGGGCTTCAATTCCCTTAGAGCATTATCATGAGTCCAAACTTTTGTCTGGATAATTTGGGGATATCAGGCACAGACGAACCAAACATCAGCAGATATCCCTAGCTCACCTCTTCTATAGAATGAAATAGATTCTGTGGAGACTGATAGCCAGCAATATGGATAGTAATGTAAGAGTCATACATGAGTTTAGTATGCTTGTACATCTTGCCACCTTGCAGTGTAGAAATAGCTTCTGAAAAGTCAATGGAAGCCAGTGTTACCTTCTCCTCAGACTAAGAAGCACTTTTGTGGTAAATGACCAAACAGTGTGGACTCAATGAGGATTTCAACAAGATACAAAGCTTTCTGTTCAAAGAGGAGCACTTTGCTTTTTTCCTTCCCTGAATGTTTAAACATTTAAATATTATCCAAAGGAGGTAAGAAAAGCTCCTCAAATAAACAACACAGAGACGAAATTCCAAACCTCTTATAGCAGACTGGCCAGAAGAGCTATTTGCCAAGTGACCAAAACGATACTGAAATACTGAGTATATACAAACCATAAAATGTATTAATCCCTTGATATTTTTCTGTTGTCTTCAGTTACAAGACAAAAGAGTTGTTTGACAAGACCTTTCAGGTGTTTGAGACAAAATTAGTATAAAATGTTGGCTGTTCTATGTGTTATAGTAACATTACATGTAGTCACAATGGATTTTTGTTATAATTGGTATTTTATTATAATTACAAACCCTACAGCTTAGAGTGAAGAGGTGGAAAGTGTTCTTATTCCATCTGAGCTAAGAATACATTTTAGTTATCTTGCAGTATCTGCAAACATAATAAGAAACATGTGTTAGCTCCATCATTTCTCTGAAATGCAGTTTCTAAATTCTTTCCTAGGAAGCCTTCAAGTGTTTCACTTTCATAATGTCGATGTGTAATTAATGTTAATCAGCAATTTCTTAGTGGTGGCTATATTTATATCTTTTGTGCTTTTCTTTATGTTTTTTACTAGAACAGTACAAGGACTTAGACCAACATTCAGATTGCACTATCTTTTTAAGTTTAAAATTTGGCTTAGTATATTCATTTCTGGAGAGTCTAAAGAAGCTTAAAAAGCCTTGAAATTCAAAACAGGGAATGTTAAAGTTCTTGTAGTTCTTATTTATATAATTTTTATATCATGAAATTCCAAACAAGTTACTTGGTGTACTGCTTTAAGCTGTCAGAAAGGATTGAATATAATCTTTTATAATGGAGTATATAAGAGCTTACTGCACTTAATGCATAAGTGAAGAGGTGTTGATATAGTTAGGGCCAGATTTCACTCGTTTTGCTCACGTGGAACAGTACCTCTTTTTTCAGGTGAGTTCAAGATGAAAGGATATACAAGAGCTCTTTCTGATTGTGTGTAACCTGAGATTGTGCTCCCTTTTTCTTGGAATTTTCTGCAAGAGATTTTAAAGAGAGTTCTGATGGGGAGCTGTAGATAGCAATTGACTATGAAATTATTACTAGTATAAGTGTAGAGAAAAGTTAAGCAAGTGTACAGAACAGCTATTTGAGTGTAAGTATTTTCTGGCTTTCTCATGGATTCCTATATTTAAAATATATCTATCCAGAGTCAGAAACTCCACTTTTTCTGCTAGAAAAATTATGAAGGATATGACCTTCCCTTCAACCTTTTCAGCAAAATCTTCCTCCACAGTCTTTATCATATGACAGGATTACCCAGTATTTCATTTCATGAGGATTTCACTGAATGAAGGAAACAAATTTATTTGGAAATTTCTGTATGGGTTTGCTTTGTTATTTTTTGTTTTTCTGATAGAAAAGTCAAGCTTTAAATAGTGAGGTAACATGAGAAAATGTAAAAAGGTTAGAAAATTACACATACTAATTAATGAAAGGTAAGTAAAAGAAAGGATAACTTTAGAAGATAAACATAACAGAAAATTTAAATTAAAAGGGAAAAGTACAAGTAAATCCAGTAATAAGATACATACTCCCATGTTTTGAATGTAATTACATTTATGGGAGTGTGGGGAAAAGGAAAGCAGAAAGTTGCCAGGCAACCATCCGCTAGCAGCCAAATCTTCATCCAACTTTCCAATAATTCTTCATACAGATAAGGAAAATTTACTTTATTTTATCCAGATGATCTATCAATTTGAGTTTGTTTAAAAACGTATGGGGTTCCAGTTCATTGTATAATGAGAAAGAAAAGCTGTGAAAAGCTAAATACAGTTAAGTACAACTGATGTAGAAAGGGACTGGAAACTCAACAGTTTAAGAATATTAACCCAGCTATATTCCAAACTTCAGATTTAAGATCATCAGTACAACAAAATAGTCTCAGTTATGGGTGTTACGGTTAACTCAGGACTGATAAAATAGACATCCTTAGTCGCCATTCACAAGCTCTTTTTTTTCCATTCACTACTTCATCTTTTCACTCATTCTTTTCCTTTTCTGTTAGGAAAATAATCAACTGAACTAAGGAAAACTACCATTTTGCTTACACCGCAATGGGAGACCTTCCAAGCAACAAAATGAACTATGAGTGTGTCTTTGGGGGAAGAGGGAAGAGTGAAATGTAACTTCTTTTTTAAACTTGGGATATTAGTCTTGTACACAACTTTTTTTATAGAAAGGTGACTAATGGACATCCAACAGACCAGAAGAAAATGATCATAAACCTTCATTTAAAAATGTTATATATATGAGTGTGTGTGTTCTTGAGTGACTAATTTTTTCAAACTAACTTTTAAGCTTATTATCCTAGGGTTGAAGTCTGAAAACTCCAACATTCCTTGCAATCACTGTGATTTTTTTTTTAATTATCCCAGAATGTATTCAAACATATATTGTTTAAACTCAAACATTTTTACAAAGAATAAGCAATTTAGGATTTTTTTTTCATTTTTTCCATTTCATTTCCATGCTACTATTAATAGGAAGCAGTCAAATTAATCAGTGTAGTCTTGTGTTATGTGAGCAAGATGGGCCATTTTGAGAAATTATTTTGAGTAATCTTTGCCAGACCCTTGGCACCAGATTTCACAGAAGTCTGGGGACTTTTAATACTCACCTTTATACTGGACATTAATGCTCTGTGGCAAGCATTTCTCTTTCGAAAGTCTGTGGTGTTACATACCTTGTACAAGATATTTCCTTCCATGCAGCTTTCTGTGATGCATGTTTATAATTTGCCTGCCAAATCAAATTTATTCTGGATGAGGTGAAAAGCATCGTGGAAGTGAGTGTTCACTTAATACATTTGAAGTAGATTTTGAAAGTTAACTTATATTATGCTGAATTTTAAAATGTGCTTGTGTTAACTACTGTATATGCCTTTGATAATGGATATTTTGGAGCATGATATATATTTTATCTAACAGCTACTAGATATAATAGGTACAACTATTTTAACAAAATTAGGATAATACAGTAGTTGTCAGTTTACAGATTTCCAGATGCTATTTTAATGTCTAAAGGGAAACTTAGTTGCTAATATTGTTCTCCATCATAAGATGCTTGTTCTTGTAAACAAGAATGTATAAAAGATATCCAAGGAAATGATCTGGAATGGAATGTCAGAGGCAGAAGCGTATCTCCACAGATAGAGGATAGGCAAGGTCTGAGATTACAAGGCAAGAAGGCCAACTGTGCTTGTTTCCATGCTATGGAATACAGTGTAAAATATTCTGAGGCAAAACTATACAGTAAAAATTGTTATAATAGCTATTATAATTTGTCATTGAATTGGAGCATGTCCACAGCTACAAGAGGAGATTTGCTTCAGGGCTGTAAATAATCTTTTCAGAAGATGAAAGGACAATCAGTGTTGGGGGGCTAATACCATTCTGGATATTAGCAGGAACCAAAGTCATTCCAGCTGGAAAAACTCTTTACTTCTCAGCCCTCTTGATGGCACACAAGTCAGACTTCATTCTTTGTACTAGTCACTGAACAGTTTCTCTAAAAGAAGGTGACCCCTAACTCTTTTCAGTATCTTTTGCAAAAAGCTAGTACTCATTTTCTGCTGACTGTGCACAGCCATACATCCAGGGCCAAGTTGATACCTACTGTCACTCCATTACTGTCTCTAATTATTTATTATCAATAGGCAATATATTCAGGGACTTGAAATTTGCTATTCATTGCCATGATAGAAATGTGTAAGGAAAACAATTGCTAGCCCCATTCTAGGCATTCGGTGAATTTCGGAGAGCAGCCATTTATTCAGCTAACATAGCTTCTGAGGTTCACTTCATTTACACATCACCAACTATCACATACATGGGAAAGGCAGCCTTGAAATCAGTACATATCTGTATATCGGGGCATCATCCCTTATCATGCCATCAGCAAACAGATAAAAACACTCCACATATTTAGTGCTACAAAACCTGTGTGTGTGTGTGAGGCAGTGTACCCATGTCTTTGGTGATTCCTCTGGTATCTTGAGGGCAGTAATTTGGGCCAACGAGCTTGAAGGCTTCCTAGGAAAGAATGTGGAAACTGCTTTTGGAGAAATGATGGAGCTAACACATGTTTCTAATTCTATTTGCAGATACTGCAAAATAACTAAAATGTATTCTTAGCTCAGATGCAATAATTACACTTTCCACCTTTTCATTCTAAGCTGTAGGTTTTGTAATTATAACAAAACATTGTAACTACATGTAATGTTACTATAACACATAGAATAGCCACCTGAAAGATCTTGTCAAACAACTCTTTTGCCTCATAATTGAAGACAATAAAAAAAAAAATCAAGGGATGCATTTCTACAGAATCCTCACACTTTTCTTCCAAAACTGACACTTTCTTACTTCAAGTAGCTGCCTCTTTCCTTTTTGCATTCCCAAGAACCTTGAAAGGAAACAGTGTGCTGGGCTTTAACAACAAATTCTGGCATCAAAGTAGCCCAGCACTGACTCTCTGATGGCTCTCCAAATAAAGTCCTGGTAATGGGAACTATCTGAGAATGATGCTTTTCACAGAAGTCTCACTGCCTTTGACATTCTGGTATGCTATCCATACAGTCTGCTTATATAGTCCTCAAAGCTGTGTTTCTTCATATTGTAGAGGGCTAGCCTTATTGGAATAGAGCCCTTAGCTCTGAACTATTAAATTAAATGTAAAAAGTGTAAAATTTAAATGTAATAGTTAAGTGTAAAAGCTTATAGATATAAATAAGAAGATGTAGCCTCATGGACAAATACATTTCAGAAAAAAACATTGTCAATCATGGCACAGTCTGCAGTGAGAAGCTAAGCAGTAAGATAAGCTGGAATTCACAGGTATAGATCAGAAGAGCGTGGAGAAAGAACGTTAGTGAGGTACCCACCTGAATAAGACAACTATATCTATGTATGAGGCTAAGAAATAAATGGATTGAGATAGGGAGACAGTTTCTTTCTCATAGAAGATCAAGTAAGTATTGTGAACTTGAGTGAACAGTATCTTTGAATCATAGAGGATGCCAAAAATATTTGAGAGCTGCTTATCTTTAATCTCATACAAACAAATGAAAGATAGACCTCCTTTCCTTTTCTCAGGGCCTCAGGCAGCAAAGATTGTCTTTGTTGCCATGAAATATTTTGCAGCACATCTTAAAAAAATACATAATTCAAAGAGTTATCAACAAATGTACACTTCCTTTGGCATATTCACTTGGGTCCTGCTTCTTGACCACAGGACTCATTCTGGATGATTTCTCATAAATATTCAAGAAAGGGGCATCTACAGAAGAGCTCACATATGGATCTCTTAAATGGCCTTTAGTTCAGCTTAGAAAAAAAGCCTTTCACTGGAGTACTTGTCAAACATAAGAGCTGAAGTATGACTTGTGGGATTTTCCTCATGCTGAAGTATCTTCGTTCATTTCAGGGGATCAGCACAACCACATTTCTTGGCAGGTTCCCACAAAAGTTGCAAATTTGACTTGCTGCCCCTGAAGACTAGCTATGGACTTTTATAGAGCCAGATCACTGTACATTTTTTACCTGGATTTAACCTGTTTCTCCTTACCTGTAACTAAAGAAGAGGAGGAAAATATTTTCTAAAGAAATCTCCCATAAGATAATATCATATTGCTGCTGTATTACTGTCCAGTGGAAAAACTGGGCTTCTAATTCTGTTTCCTATTTATATTAAGAAGGACTGGCTCATTAGCTCAGATTACTGCCCTCAAGATACCAGAGGAATCACTGAAGACACAGACACGCTGCCTCACACACATACAGGTTTTGTAGCACTAAATATGTGGATTGATCTGTTTGCTGATGGCATGTAAGGCAATGCATACTGTGGTCCGGAGGTGATCAAGTTTGAACCCAGCTCCTCTTCTTTATAACCATATTGCCCATGGAGACTCTTGAAGCCTCAGGTATATACTAGGCCAACTGCAGTATACCAAAACTGAGCCGGTTAAGCAATGTAGAAAACAGGTGACTTAGAGCCTGAGTTCAAAGTCAAGGCAGAATTATTATGAAATATTAATACAGAAAATCAGAGAAGAAGTGAGCAGGTAACACTGTAGTTGTGACAGACACATTCTTTGTGTTCTTATATTTGTGCTTTGAATGACATTGTAAATAAGCAATTTTTTCACCTGTCTATTAGATTTGGTATGTTACCAAAGACTGTATAAACTAAAAGGCTGACAATTATATTTATAAAATGTTGCAGAAGAATGAAATTATGAATACTTAGGAGATTTCATAACTGTCTGTTTCCCTTCCATAGCTATTTTCTGCTGGAAAAATCACAGGCACCAGAGTAGCTGAGCTGAAGGGAAAGTACACCCTACTGCATAAGACTGTGATAAGGTATAATAATACTTTTTTAAAGTTTGTTTAAGTAGCCAAAATATTCAATATTGAAGCATTTTCCTACTCATATTTAGACCTAATTCCCATTTAAGACTTTTTTACAGTGATTATTCACAAAAAGGAAGCAAGAATGCAAGGATGCAAACCAGTACTTTTCAATGTACTTTGGGATGTTTAAATACTTGCTTTAACAACATCTTAGTTTTTCATATAAACATAGTAATAATAGCAAAGGAGGCAAGCACAGACTGCAACAGACAATATACAAGTTTAAAATAAATATATAAATGTATATTTGAAAATCATGTAGCCAGATTTGTAACATGAAGAGACTGAGCTGCTGAGCTAATTTCGCAGAGAGCAACTGAAAAAGCTAAATGCTCATTTCTAATAAAGATAATGACAATGTTACATCTAAACGGGTGTGGATTCTACCTTCTGAGAATATTGAGTCACATTAGACAGAACTGCTAATAAATTTAGAAGATTAGAACTTTAAGCTTCAAAGTATAAATGAAACTCAGAAGTCAGGTGTAGTAGTTGTGAATCTGCCCTACTCCAGTACTTGCTGGAGGAGAGAAAAGAAATCATACTCGTAGCCCAATGCCAGGTTTGAGTGTGAGTGGAAGGAAAGAGAGAAGGACAAAGTAGGATGCAATACTACAGATGAATTAGGTGGGCAGTGTGTCACAGAACAAATATTGCAGTACTGCATTGATATTTGTGACAATAATTTTGGTATTACCCATAATTATCAGTAAAATCAGTGTAACAATGTTCCTGTTAAGAGTTCTGCAATACAGACCATAATACTACATTGGCAATCATTTATCCCAATTTCCCTAACAGTCCACATCAAAAACTTTATGGCAATTCTGTTTGTAAGATAACCATGGCTATTCTGTCATTGAAGCTAAAGCCTAATTTAAGGATTCTAGAACTAGTTCATGTCATACCTACTTACGTGGATTATGCTGGGATTTGGTGCGCCTCCTGGCAATCTGAATAGTGACAAGTGCTAAGCAATGTAAGGTAATTTGAAAAGGTGTTCCCCAAGTCCTGAAAATGTAGGTCTTCTTGAGGATAGTTGAGTCTTCTAATTTCATCTAAATAAATAGGGAGTTAGAAAATTACTCTGACGCTGTAAAAAATTGTCTGTTTTTATTCAGATTACCGCACAGAAAATATTTTTAGGAAGCAAAATTAAAAACAGCATTCCTAAATGAGTTCTGCTCCCTAGAAAATGCAAGCAGCATTTTCTTATTGCTAAGAATGACATAAATTATGTATTTTGGGTTCATTGATTGAGAGGATTTCAACCACATTGCCATTCACTGTAAAGTAAAAATCTAGTAGATTCTAAACTTGATTGACTTATAGCCAGTGTTACTTTGAAACCAGTCTTTTGTTGGAAACCATATAATTATGTTATTACATATTCTATTTTATATATTGCAATATCATTCTTTTATATGGAACATTCTTTTATGTAAAGATGATTCCATTGTACATATCATGAATGGAATATGGCCTGAGTGAAAACAGAGCTCAGCTGTGTTTTCTGTCACACATATAACTCCTGTAAACACCGTGTACCAAAAGCATGAAAATGTTAGATGGAGATTACATTTTTCATACTTTGCATGGTTCTCACAGGAATATGAAATTGCCATACTTTTGTAAGAAAGTCACATTCTTTACTTAGATGTAGTGATATGTCAAAGCAAAATGCCAATGCATGAACAAGTACTAATTGCCACAGATAAAATTTTTTCTTGCTGCTAAAAGAAAGTAAAGGAAATCAATTACCAAAAATTGATTGTAATCTTCAGTATATTTTAAGGACTTCTCAGACATCAAAAGGAGGATTCACTTGTCCATATGTTAACATCAATAGACATGCATATCTGGACTTGGTATCTTCAGTCTCTTAACAGTCAATAGAAAGAAATGGAGACCACACACTTCCTCCTTAATCAGACATCTGCAAGTGTCTGGTTTTCTCTATTGGCTATAAAGAGAGTCCTGATAGGTTCAGTGTGTGTGTATGCTCTTTTGCTGCACTGAGCCATTCACTGAATCAATACCACTTTTAAATTTTCAGTTCTTCATCCCTACATATGCAGTACAGTTCTGGGAATCAATCATTTATTTTTTTTACTTATCACAGTTGAATTTAATCTCTTTCATAATTAATCCCCATCTGTCCCAGTGCTATTACAATGCCATGTGGAAACAAATGTTGCTGGACGAGGTCTTCAAGCTGCATGTGCTCTTCTCTCCTTCAGCTCCATACAAAAATCTCAAGGAGAAAGTCTTATGCGTCTTAAGCAGCATAGATCCCTGTGACAGCTATGCCAAATGATTGCATCTGATCTTTCTGATATACAATACTAATGTGACTAGTAATTGATGAATGCAACTAGTTTGTATGCAGGTAATTTCCAAGGCTATTGCTAGAGTACACAGAGTTATGAGTATCTGGTGTTTTGTGGTTTCAGTTTTACACTATTTGGTATTCTGAAAAGCTAGGAGATGTCACCTGGCAGATAATATTTGATATATTTCCTCAGACTATTATGTGCTTTTGAATTTGTATTTGCTGCACACCTGCAATTCTAGGAACAGGCTGTCATCCTGTTCTGGTGCCGTCTCACTCATCCGCTTTGCCGTGAGGCTGAACCTAAAAGTTGATGTACCTGAGCTCCTATTTGGCCTCTGGAAACTCATTTAGTCACACAATTATGTAGCCCAATTGTATATTTTACATTTTGTTACCTCAATTTAGAAACCTAATATGAATAGTCTGATACATCAAGCTGTAAAAAGTCAGATAATACTGATAGTTCATTGACAGTTTGGGAATCTTACCTTTTTAAGCCTGGTAAATTATTAATAACACATTCAAAAGCTTCCACTTCAGACTTGGCAAGCTTACTCTTGCATTCATGTGATTCTAAATATGTACAGTTATTTCTTCATTGTCTTCAATTAAATTTCAATATTCACTTACAAAAACTTATTTTTCACTTAAAAAGTTACTGTTGAAACACATCACACATGAAGTTATCTGCTCGTGATAAAGGCACGCTCTTGTTTCCTGTTGAAGTCTGTGGTTTTCTTATTTTCTAGTTTAAAAAAGGAAGTGGTTACCTAAGTAGAAATGTTACAGGAAACAAAACTTTTTTCTGCAATACTTTTTCATCTGTGCTTGTGCAGTATAATCTGTTGTATATTCTGTGTTTTTATGGTTACCATCTCAACTCTGTTCTTCAGTGTGATATGTGATTTTGCTTTTGTTGATAAGCCATAAATATAATTTTTGAGCTAAAATTTATATACAGAATACTTCAGTATGGGAGATTCTAAATTCCTTTGTTTAAAAAAAATACTAATTTTCATTATTTTTTAATTAATAAAAGGCAAGTGATAGAGATCTTGATTCTTCCATGTAATTTGTGACTGATTTTACCGTACAAAAATATAAATAAGTTATAATATAGTAATATTGAGAAGGCACACACAATTATTTCTATAGCATAAAGTATAGGTTTATATATCGTGCATTGTATATTAATTTTCATACTTTAGTTCCCTTTAAGGCTTTTCCATAACAATCAATGTATTTTACAAACAGCTTTTAAGATCTGTTACTCAGCTATCACCACTTAGGTTCCTAAGTTTATTATGAATACCAGTCTCCTAATATTTATGGAATATTACCTTTTATTGTTTCTATGAACATAGACTTTGGTAAAATAAGTCAGATCAGATAAGTGTTTATGTCTACAAGCCTTATAACACACTTCCAGAGAAGTCCACAAAGGTATTTGCAGCTTGTATATGATTAAATGAGTTATACTCATTTACCAGAGACTGATAACATCACAGCAGTAGCAGTGTGCAGTTTAACACTGTACAGGTGTATTTACTAAGAATTTAAAGGTGTCATGCAGCCCAGACTGGGCCTTTTCCTGCTGCTTCCCTGTTATTGGTCCCTACGCTGATTCAGATCTAGCCTTCTTAGAGTAAAGCAGATTCTCTGTCTCTTCACTGGTTCCAGGAGATGGTATATAGATAAACTAGACTGGTATATAGATAAATTAGACTAACTAACCATCTTTCATCTGATTAATATTAGATGAGATTAATCCCATTTCAACTCTAGGTATGCAGAAAAAGACCCTCATGTCAGATTCCACCACTGTCATCATAGGATGATTCACATTTCCATGGACCTCAGGAAATCTCTGGCCCAATCTCCTCTTCAAGGCAGAGTCAACTAGGAGGTTAGACCAGATTATTCAGGACAATCCCATCTCATCTTGAAAACTTTGAATTAAATATTGTAGACAGGTAAAGAAGTATAAATACAACCTTTATGCTTCTCATTGCCTAGGTCTAAACTTTTCTGTTTAATGTAGCTCACAGGAATCTGAGATCCAGCTGTTGCAGAAAGCCAAATGTCTTAGTGTAGAATTGGAACAACAACAACGTGAACTGGAAAAAGCAGAACAGTTCCCTGAAGAATCTTCAAGTGAAGCCTCCCGAATAAGGCAACAACTTCTTAGCTGCCAAAATGAATACAATGCTATTAAAGAAAGAGAGTATGAAATTCAGTTCAAGATGGAATGGTAAGTGATAGTTGTCAAGTGTTGCTAATTTTATCATAACTTATCTAGAAAGATAACAACATAGAATATAACTCAGTCTCCTCTTCATCTTACATGGACACATTCCTTGATGGCTGTTGTTAAGCAAACTGCCACATACTTTCCTTAGTAACCGCAGCATTTCAGTGATGAGTAAAATTACCCTCGTGCAAGATTTATATTTAAGTTTAATTTTAGATTGTGCTATGATGTCCTTTGAAATGCTGTTTAAAATTTACCACATGGAGTGATTAATGTTTAGGTAGGCAAAATTAGCAGGAACAGTTCTAGTTTAGGACATTTTTAATACAAATGATTAAAGTGTCTCAGAGACCTGGTGACTCGGGTTTTATGGAAGCTATGTCGTAAATAGAACCAATGCTATTTTTTACATCAGAAGTGCAGTGTATTCAAGTTTTTCTGTCCAGGTATGTAAAGGAGGAACAGTACATGTACATTTTCTCATAAAAAAATGAGACATTTGTTGTGGACAAAGTGAATACTTGACATATCTATAAAAGGAAGAAAGTCCAGAATAAGCTTGATATTATGTACATCAGCTGCCTGTATCCATGTGTTACATTTGAGGCTTTTATAGCAAAATTACAAACAGTACTATTGCATTTTAAAATGATGAGCCTATGGAGATGAACTCACATTTTCATTTTGTGGGGTGCTTGCTATTTTTAGCCATCTGCAATCCAGCTGTAGTGTGCTTGTTCTGTATAAATGTAAATAAATAGTGCCAGCACCTCAGCAGTTAAAACTATTTTTCTGCAAGGAGAGCAGGGGCACTGTACAAACTGCATAGGGCAGATTTTTCTGGCAGTTCTTTCTTGATTTTTTTTTTTAAGAGATGAGTGTTTGCTCTAGAAGAGAAAGAAATTTGAGAAAGAAGCAAAGTGGGAGTGGGTGAAATAAAGAAACATGGAAAGCATCTGGAAAAAATTATTTGCTATGAGATAACTGAGCAACATGAGGTTTCCTGAAATAATGATTAAATACAGAATTTATTGCAATTTCCAAGCAGTCTAGAAATGTGCTCTTCAAAACATCATACTTTTTACCCATTTGTCATCACATCTTATGAACATTTTTCACTGATTTTGCATCATTTTGCAAAAAAATCACAGGGTCTTATATGTTTAGGGGATATTTGCTCATACGTCATTTTCTACCTCTAGTTAAAAGGATATTTCTGTCCTACACACAACGCTGTTCCAGTATTGTTCCAACTATCCTTGCACATTTGCTTCATTTTTATATGTGAATTTATTATCCTATCTTGCAGATTAAAAATACACTTTTTGAGTCACTCATGCTGTGGAAAATGTTCTTTCACTTTAATAAGAAACTTCCTCTGTTTGGTCTTCTTTATTTCACTAGATAAAAACCAGCTGTACAGTCTGACCAGAGGTCCATATGGTGCGGTATCTAACACAACTAAAAGTGCAGCCCCCAGCCATTCCTGATGCAGGGATTTCATGAGCCAAATACAGTCTCCTGTATTTAGGAATCCTGAGTTGACCCCTCTTCTCTCAACTTCTCCTATCTCCTCAACTATATAAACTTCTGGCATTGCAACACCCTGGGCAACAGGTTCCACTGACTAACTACACACGAACTGCCACCTCCTTTCTTTTTGAACCTGACACCTAGCAGCTTCATTTTATGCCCTGTGGTTCTTTTATTGGATGAAGCAGTGAACGTCTGAACTTCTCTTCATTTTTACTGCTGCAGGGTGGTTTGACAGATCTCTTTAGTATTGCTCATTCTTAATTTGTCCACTTTCTGAACTAGAGCTACAAATTATTTAGTTTTTCCTTGTTTGGAGACTGTTTCATGCCAGATGGTAGCAGTGGGTCTTACACTTGTTGTGGGAGTGGAGTGGGGAGGATGTGCCTTGGATATGTGTGGATTTGTTTATTGGAGAGAAGATATTGCTTTCCAGAAATGACCAGAATTTTAATATTGGAGTAGTTTAGAATAAACAGGACTGGCAGAATATGTATCTATGTGGGGAATGGATGACTGTATGTAGTGGGAAAATGATAAATGAGCTATGAGGAAAACCAAATAATGGACGTGAACATGTGAAGACAGTGAAAATGAATGTCCAGAATAGAATGATGATCTAATAGTAACGCTGATGTCAAATGAAGGTCTGTATACCTGATGGTTTTATACAAATAATAAAGCAATGTCTTCTGAAATATCTGTGTGCATGGGCAGTGTCACAAACACAGGGGATGCTGCCTCAAAGATATTACATATTTGCTGTTAGGTGACTGCTTGGTTTCCTTTATTTCTCAGAAGCGTAGAAGCTCATGGTCCAAACTTTCTTGGCTCTTGATCCATCTGGAGCAGTTTCCTTTGTTGTCCAGCTATGTTAATACAGTCCCAGCTGTCCTTGGCACTTACAAATAAACTTCTCTTTGGGAATTATGACTAATGGCTGTTTAGACTGAAAACAAACATATTGCTTACTAACCTTCATAGGTGCAAGCAGGCAGAGAACATGGAGGGGAAAAGCTTTTGAAGATGTCTCTTATCTATTATCTTTTTCTTAGAAGTCTTGGATCTCATCTACTCAAAAATAATGCTGAGCTGGAAGTGCAAGGGAGCCTCATCAGATCTTCTGCTTCTTTGTTGTAAGCTGTTCTTTCTCTGAAGCATCTCTCTAGTCTGTGCTGCCTTTAATTTCTGCCTCAATTCACTTTCTCTGATAGTTAAGGGCACTTAGCACCCTTTTTGCACTCAGATTCAAATCTGACAACAGTGAACTTTTTCTCTTGAAGAGTCAGATAGATATACCACAACATTAGCAAAGTTATTTTTTTGTCTCAAGGTCCCTTGGTATTCTATGTTCTCTTTTCTGTATTTCATTTCCTATTTGCTTGCCTCTGTAAACAATTGTTTTACAGAACAGAAATCTTTTTCAACAGCTGAAGGTCATATTTCATCTTCTGTTTTAATTCTTTGTTGTTCCAATGAGCAGTCAACTTTCCTGGAGTAAATTGAAATTGCTTTCAGCACTGTAGTGTCTACAGGTTTCCAGAAATTGTGTGACTGTTTTATAGCCTGAATAGGTACTGAATTTATAAAGTCTGGGCCACTACCCCAGAATCACAGCTGAGTCCAGGAGTATTCTTCCTTTCAAAAACAGTTAGGCAAATGTGATGAAGAAAAATGAAGAACAGTGATCCCAATTCAGTTTTGGTACAATTGCATTCAGAGTCATGAAGTTTTTTCAAGTATCTTGATGAAGCCTCAGTAAGTAAGAACATAGACTGAAAAATCAGATTAGTACAAGAATACAAGAACAAGGATAGTAATGTGATCAGCAAGGATTTGTTCTAGCTTGAGGAAACTTTTAGTTTTAATATCTCTAAAAGGCTCAGAGTCTTGATTTGTGAAACAAAGAGGAGCTTCTTTATCAGGCAATAGAATCAATAGTTTAGTATTGAGAAATAATAAATATATAATCTAAATTAATTTATCACTTAAACCATATACTTAAAAGTAATTCATTTGTAACAAAATTATCTGTAACAAGAGTTTATGAGTTTAATGGTGCTTGATTCCTGAAAACATTTTAAAGCTTAGATCCAATTACAGCCCTCACATTAATTTTTGTAGGTAGCACAATGGCTATTTACTGAAGTACAACGTGCTATTGCAGGCAAGTCAAGATTGCAAAACGGAGTTTGTCCTTGTAGGCACATTGCAAATGTGGAAAATTATTGCAATGCTTGTAATTATTTCAGGATTAGTCACTCAGTAATTAAAAAGTGAAAAGTTGTCCATAGTTTTTTTTCTAGTAAAGAGTTCCAAGCCATAAGTAGAATAAGCTGAGGTGAAGTTGTTATCACCTAGTCTTGTGACTGCATGCACTGGTACATACAAACTAATTACAGCTAAGAGCCTTACAGGAATCTCATGCTGGCAGCTTGTCAGCTGTGATATCTTCTACTTGAGGTCATTAGATTTTAGGTGTGAGGTGCTGAGCACCTTCTATGGATTCCTTAGCAATCCCATCTATATATCAGAGTAGCTGAAGTAGTTCACTTTCTTGTATGATGATAATGGCATCACAATGACAATAATGTTCTGGCTGTTTTGTGAGCTGAGGAACTGAAATGGACTTCTGTTGACAACAACCGCTACATTTCTTAATCTCTCTGTCTTAATTTTGTTATTTCTGTGTCAGTTTGCAGCTGTAGACATCTCTCAGGGAAAAGTCTGGAATGTATTTTCATTAATGGTCCAATTTTCCAAGTGCTTATTTTTTAACTCATTACATCTGCATCCTTGATACCTTTTCATCAACAGTACTTCTATTAAGCTTCATAAAAATAAGTAAAGCAATGAGAGAAACATTTGCAAACATTCATGCTTTATCTTAAGAGTTTCCTCATCTTTTCATCATGCATGGTGTTATAGGTGGAATAGTAAAAATAGACTCATCAAAGAAGGGCTCTGAAACAATTGGAGTTATAAATGCCTAATGCCAGTTACAGCTATTTTTGATTTTTGTTGTAATTGATTTCTAAGCATTTTATAGGCAGTTAAGAGGCCAGTGTCCATATACAACAGATTACAAGATTCAAATTCTAAAATGGGAAGACCAGATTTTCTCTACTTAAATTATTTTACATTAAGCTTCTGTGTCCATATAGCTTCTCAGAGAGTGAACTTACATCTTACTTGATTTCTAAATTTCAGTTAATCATCCTGGTCTCCCTTCAGAGTCAAGAAAGAGAAAAATGTTCTATTCAACAGGTAATTTATCTAATCCTAAAATGGGCACATGGGATGCCAGATGACCTGCCTTTTAGAGGTTCCTGTTTTTTTCCCTGACAGTAATGAAGCCTGGGAATGTTTGCATAGTGGTACCTGCCTAAAATGGGAAGCTGGACCAAATTCATTGCTCAAAAGGGAGAGATATAACTTCTTTCATTCCATCTTTCTTTTCACACCTTCACTGTATCTTGTGCGTAAGTAATTGGTCTGCCAGCTACTCTTAAGGTAACTTGGTACTTGCCTTAGTTTATGTCACAGAAAATGAGATGTTTAAATCATTTTACTTTAGCTGGATGGAAACGTCTTTGTTGTGAAACTGGAATGGCTCCACAAGAATCTGTCTTCATGAATGAGGAATGTGACAAAAGAAAAGTAATGGCAACTTTGCTCTCCATCCTGATTTTTGGGATTGCTCTTTTGATCATTTGGCATGCTATTAAAGTGGGCACAGCATGGACTGGTGGCAAGCAATGCAGTACCTCTTTAATCAGTTTGCACTGGACTTATTTAATCAGTTTTTGTGGCAGTCAAATAGTTATGGGCATTTGTGCAAGCTGGACACTAATTATAATTAGTGTGATTATGCCAGTCCCAAGAAGTTCAACTAGGAATCCTGCCAAAATGTGTTTGGAATACGAATTGTCCTTATTAAAGTGTTTATACATTTAGACCACCTGTTGGTAAGTGCAAACTTTGTGTTTGACCTGAGTGTCGTTCCAGCGCAATGTACTCAGTTTTAGCTTGAGGGAACAGTACACAGGAGCAGGCCAAAGTGGCTATCACAGAATCAAAGTAGCTCAGTTTTTAATGCAGTTCCTGAATAGCACTTAACAGGGGTAGTTCCTGAGCCTCACTGCAGCAAAGAAGAAATCACCTTATGGAGTCTCTACTCACATGTGCTGGCTCTACACCTGCAAAACATTCCTGTGTCTGTCTTCACTATTCTGTTCTTAAGTTGTAATAGATTTTACAATAGACCCTTTGTTGTTGTTTTTTAATTCATTTTATCTGGTTTTGGGGAAAGCTCTTTTAAATTCTTTTTGATTTTTCTGAAATATTTTTTTGTTTGCAAACTCATTCACTGTGTGGCTGTTCAAATATTGGCATTCAAATTAGTGTTTTGGCTTACCAGTCCCTGTAGAGGCATATTGGTACCCCATTGACTTAGTCAACAACCCTTGTCACTTTTCAGGATTTTTTACTTACCTATTCAGATTTGAGGAGCTTCACTTACAGTTGTTTACAGACTGCATGCGTGCATCAGCACTCAAAGGAAGAAGAAGGTTTCTCACTAGCAGTTGTACTTTCTGTGATGCATGATGTCTTTGTGGATATTTATAACCCACCTCCTCTTTCATTTTGCCTCAGTTCCATGTTAAAAATTTGTTTTTCTAGGTTTGGGAGAAACTGTGGTGTAGGATATCTGACTGATTGTACTCTGCTAGTATAAAGATAAGGGTGCATGAGGCATAAATGCATCCCTGTAGGAGGTGATAAGACAAAGAAGAAGTATAGATGTGTGCACTGTAGAAAAAACTTGCATGTGAACAACCTCTCTTTCAGGACTTCCAGTTACCAGTCAGAACCTTCTGTTAAATCTGGACAACTTTCAATTGTTCCTGATGATACTTCATCACATATTTTAGTCTAATACAAAATAGGCTTCCATGCTTTTTATACCATTTACTATATTACAGTCATATTTCTTACATTAATAACATGTATCTCTGGTTTTATTTTCCTGTAGTTTGCAGGAAGAAAAAAGGTTTCTTGAAAATCAATATGAAAGAATTCCTAAACGAAAGGTAAGCACAAACCGTGAGAAAAGCCATGTTTTATGTTCTGTTTTATGCTAACATGCAAAAGCATCAGTGAAAATGTTTGTATGTAGCTCTACAGTTTATTTAAAACCTGTAATACATAGAAAAAGCAAGATGTAGATTTTATAGGAGAGACTATATTATATCATTCAGGTTTGATAATTCTAGAGTAAGCAATGAATAACTGATTCAGAAAAGACCTAGATTTGTTTAAGTTTACTCAAGAAAATTCTTCCCTGTGTTCAGCAAATAGATAGTGCAGGTAAAGACAGCTGCAGGTATTTGCTGCTGCGATGTGAGTGTGGAACATGCGTTTGAAGCTGTAAATCCTCATGGCTTTCCTTGGAAATAAATTTCTGATGCTTATCAATAGAAAAAAACACCCATCTGGTAAAAAATGATATTTCATACCTTGGTGTAAAAAAATGTCATAATCATCCAATGTTGATGATTCTGTTATATCACAAGCCTAGAAACTGTAAAGGGAAAAATAAAACCAATCTGAACATTTACTTCATTTTTAAAGGAAATAGGTAAGAAAATTAAAGAGCTGAAAGAAAACTGTGATGAGCTCTGCAAAGAAGTGATCCAAAGGAAAGCAGAAATTATTGAAATAAAGAAAGACATTTCATCCAAGCAAAAGCTAATGTTATTAGATAAGAAGGAAATGGAAAACCTTCTGGAGAAGCAGGCTGAGTTAAAAGTAAGCACAAAATGAATTGTATGTATGTAGATCTGCGTATGTCTGTGCATGTATGTGGATATGGGTACATGCTTTGTCCAAGGAAACAGTGAATCTTCTGGATGTTGTTTGTCATTCCAAATTCATTAGATGGCATTACCTTACATATTACATCATTTGTCAATAGGTGTGAAAATGCTACTGTGCAATATCTATTATTACTCCTTTAGAAAATAGTAATAGTCATTATTTTCATCAAAAAATGGTTTCTACAATGACATGTTTGCTATGTTGTCTTATTGTAGATTGCTCTAATGTATGCTCAGATACAAATCCCCGCAGATTTATGCTGAGAGTTGAAAAACACACCCAGGTCTTTGCCACTTCCCTTTCCATGGTATAGATAACATAATCAGATGTATTAATAATATTCAAGTGTCATTTTTATCTTGCAGATAAAATAAAATCATAAATATCAATGTTTCATTTCAAAAGTAGCAGCTACAATTCCCTGGGAGAATCTCAAGTAATTTGAAAACATGTTTCCTGCCCATTTTCACAGTAGTTCTACATGAATATTATTTCTAGAAAATCTTATCAGATTTTGAAGTTATTAATCTAACCTTTCTGTTTTGACATTAGGATGAGCTAGTTAAGATCCTGGGTGTTCCAGCGCAACTTGGAAGACAAATTGAGATGATTAATCAGAAAAAAATGTATGCTTTTAATAAATAAGTATATATACATAAGTATATATGTATGACTTCATCCATTTGTTACAGAGATGATTGAGTATAGCTGGTGATTAAAATTAGGCTTTTTAAAAGCATCTATAATCCACTTTAATCTATGCTCTGTCCTGAAAAATACAGCATATGCAGTGAAACTTTGTGAATTTTAGTACAACAAAGCAAAACTTAGACCAAATTTTGGTCAAAAATTGCTTAACCATGTTACTGTTCTGCATTACTGTATATCAGATGTACTCAGTAGATTTTTTAATGGGTAATAATCTGTGTAATCTAGTGATTAGGCTAGTTTACACTTTCTAGTCCTCAGTGACTCTATTTTAGCTAATTTTTTAGCTTCAGTGAAACTAATCACTGGCCTGAGCTTAATTCTGTGCCAGTCTTTTAGTCAGAGGTGCTTTGCTGTAAGCTCCTTATGAGAATCCTGGTCTCTAATATTTCAATAGTGTAACCATAAGCCAGTAGCCAGCCTTTTCTTGCTTCTGGGTAGTTGGGTTTTTCCTCCCCTGCAGCATGACATGTGCAGCTTTCTCTATGTGTAAAATCTAATTAGCACCGTGCAGTTTCAGCCAGGTCACTCACAGATCCTGGCAGTCCAATTGCCATGCACATGAATACTGTGTTTTGTACCCTGTTTGGGCACAGTTACACTGAAGTTTTTGTGTCTCCTCTTTGCAATTCCTATTTGTAATATAGACATTGTTTGGCTATGTTACATTTCTCAGTTTTAAAACTTACGTGGTGGTTTTCCTCCATCTTTGCCTCACTACTCTGCTAAAGGCAACTCTTGACATCATAAATGTATCATAAAACACTGCAGTGCTACAGAGAAACAACTTTTGAAAGCTAGGATATTGTGTAATTGCTATGAATAAAGTATTTAAATGGGTCTTTATACTTATGTCACACCACAAACTGAACTAACCAAAGTTCCCAGTCTTGGTAATGATATTTAGAAGTGTCATACTCATGTCTTATTGACAGAAATCCATTTACTAGAACACTCTCTAATCCTGTCATGGTGCTATCCATGATAGTTCCATGACTATGTGGGATTTTATTGTTGAACTGTATTGGCATTTTAAGATTTTCACTGTATATAGTATACTTTAAAACAAATATAATGTATCTAGGTGCAATGTCTAAATGGTTGTGTGTGTCCATGAAAACTGGCAACTTACATTTTGCCATTTAAATATGCCTGTGGAAATGCTAACTCCTGTTTTGTTAAAATACATCCACAGCAATGCAGAGAAGAAGAAAGAAGTCCTTAAGGACCAAATAGAAGAGCTGAACGGGGCCCTGAAAGCAGTTGGAAAAAGGACTGAAGAGATTTTGCAAGAAAGAAAAGATGTAATGAAGGAATTGGATGAGAAACTAATTTTGCTAGAAAGCAAAGAACAAGAATGCATTACTTTGACAAAATCGCTAGAAATTAACAGAGAGAAGGAATCAGCAGTCCTATCAGACAGGTTAGAGTAACAGACATAAGCCATGTAGTACAAGAGAATAACTCTCTGTTCTATAAGATCTGTTTCTTCTTTCTGCTGTATTGCTTATGTGCTCAAGTTTCATGCTGCAGCCAACACAGACTGGAAATCACCAGGCTCGGTTTTGACTTAAGAAAAGTATAGACTGCTGGAATCTAGAATCTGGTTGAAGAACATCAAAAAGCATAAGCATTTGCTGAAATCCTGGGAGAATGAAACTAGAATTTGCTCTGAAAAACAAATCTTTTCAAGTTTTACTCTCCATTGTAGTGGTTTTTTTCTGTGTAACCCAAAGAAAGTAAATTCAACAAAAGAAACCTGTCATTATATTCATTTTAAACCAGAATTGTAGATTTCTGCACTTAAGTACTCCTGAATTCCACTAGGGACTGGTTGCTCACGTTTTTATAAATTCCTTGCGTTGTGAACTGATACATACTGGTAAAGTAAACTGCTAGGTTGATTGGAAGCTTCAAATGATTCCTTCTTTGCAGAAGAAGATGTATAGTTGTAATCATGGCCATACGCTGAGCAACAATGCTTTTTACCTTTAAAGCTTTGTATTAAAGGATAGGGGCACTTGAAATTGAAATGATTGAGTGAAATGCACATACCAACATTCCCTCGTACTAAAAAGTGCATTTTCTTCTTATTGTAACTAATAATTTCTCTGCAATTTTTAACATATTTAGAACAGACTGAGATACCTCATTGACATCACTATGAGTATTATAATGTATCAAAGTTATACAAATGCTACTTTTTTAGGAAATTTGTGTCAGTAGTTTCTGAGTTTACCTTGCTGCTCAGCCATAATGATGCAGTACTCAGAATCCCTTCAATGAATCATGCCTTGTTGCCTATATGTCTTGATGAAATTATTTGTTTCTACAATTCTATGTGTATCTATATAGAAAAGCTCTGGAAGAAAATTTAAATAAATGTGTCTTGGAGAAAAAAAATCAACATGATATTCTCGTTCACAAGCAAACACAGAAAGACGGAGACCTGAGGAATTTAAAAAAGATGGAATTGCAACTGAAAATGATTTATGATTCCTTGCAACAAGATAAGCCACTGCATAAAAGACTCCAACTAGAGGTCTGTATGAACACATTGATCATAAAGATTCTAAGTTATTCTTGTAAAAAAATCTATCTAGGAAATCATTTGACTGGTGCCAAAAGAGGGAAATGGAAAAGACTATTTTAAGCCTTATACACGTAAAAATGTCAAGGGTGTTACTACAACAACAAAGGAACCTCTGATGCTCTGGCTGTAATAAAAATACAGCATTAGTGTATATTTAGACTATCCTTAAGAAAAAGAATTTAGGTGGAAACATCTTCTCAGGAAGAACTGGGAGATTATATTGGCACTGGAGTGTCCTGTCTTCCTTTAAAGCACTGTGGAACTGTGCCAATTTTTAAGCAAAATAATATAGCAATTTGCACATTGGCATCAAACTTGCATCAGAAAAATAGAGCCAAGCACTCCCTGGCTCCAAAATGATGAAAAGATATATCTTTTTAAAACTGGAAGTTTGTTTGTACAGTACTGTAAATAATATATAGTGTATTTAACATTATTCTAGCTGACAGGAAACAAGCACTAAATAAAGTTTGGTTCTAAATAACATGAAATAATTCCCTATATTCTCTTTGTTTTCACTCAAATGTCATCTTCTTTATTTCCTTCTCTGCATACCATTCCACCCATTCTTCTTCTCATACTGATTTACTCTTTTCTGTTTTATTTGCGCCTTCTCTTATGCTGATTTGACAGGGCAGATTCATTCTGCTTGTCTATTCCTTTCTTTTCTCCTTCAGTTTTCTTCTTAAAAATGTACTTTGTCTACTACTTTTCTATATTCTCTTTGTCTAATCACAGGTTCTTCCATTCTCTCTTTCTTAAGCTTTGCTGCTATACTAGCTCCGTGCTTAATCTAAATTGTAAGTCAGTCTTAGAAAATTCATCTTTCTTAGCTTGGTGAATATTTTTACAAGTAACTTAATGTTTCCTACCTTCAGAGAGTGTCTTTGATATTTTTCTTGGTTCTTCTAAGCAATTCAGTGCAGAAAAGAGTGTTCTTTACATCACTGAAAAGTTTTTAAAATAACTTATCAAATATCAAAACTCATACAATACTAAGTGCTGCTATTTGAACAATTCTAAACATTATTCAATAATATTTAATACTATTAAACAATACATGTATTATGTATTAATTGCTTCTGAATTCACATGTGGCTTAATTACCTA
This sequence comes from Urocolius indicus, assembly GCA_013401255.1. Lineage (NCBI taxonomy): Eukaryota > Metazoa > Chordata > Aves > Coliiformes > Coliidae > Urocolius > Urocolius indicus. The sequence continues at coordinate 164,905 of WBNH01000696.1, forward strand.
GTAATATCTGGGAGGAAGGAGGAAAGCGCAGGGCCACCGAGATGATCAGGGGACTGGAACATCTTTCATACAAGGAAAGGCTGCTGGAACTGGGGCTGTTTAGTCTAGAAAAGAGGAGACTGAGAGGGGATCTTATTAACATTTACAGATATCTAAAGGGTGGCTGTCAAGAGGTTGGGGCATCCCTTTTTTCTATTGCAGCTAGCAACAGGACAAGGGGTAATGGGATGAAGCTGGAGAACAAAAAGTTCCACTTAAATATAAGAAAAGGCTATTTCACTGTTCAGGTGAGGGAGCCCTGGCACAGGCTACCCAGAGGGGTTGTGGAGTCTCCTTCCTTGGAGGCCTTCAAGACCTGCCTGGACATGTTCCTGTGCAACCTGATCTAGGTGAACCTTCTTCTGTAGGAGGGTTGGACTAGATGATCTCTAAAGGTCTCTTCCAACCCTACCATTCTATAATTCTATTAGAGCAATCAAGCGTACACTGTTGTACTGGGTCTCTAGTCACAAAAAAAGTATTGTTTGGTTCTATGATACACAAAAGAAGTTTTAGCTTGAATTTCCAGAAATATTGATTAAGGACTGGCTCATATTACAGACCTTGATATTAGTGTTCAATATGAGCTAAGAGGATCTGGAAAATGGTATTTTCTCCTGTGTTCCTCTTATCAATATTCCTGGAGGGAGAACCACAATTGTTCAAAAACACGTAATGCTAAAATCAAATGTCATAAAATCACAGCCAGGAAGACTGTGGTGGTTTAGCCCTGACTGGCTGTCAGGTGCCCACCAAGTCACTCTGTCACTCCCTCTCCTAACCTGGACAAGGCAGAGAGAAATATAATGAGCAGTTTGTGAGTCAAGATAAGGACGGGGATATCACTCAGCAATTAGCATCACCAGCAAAACAGACTCAACTTGTAGAGAAAAGGTTTGAATTATTAATGAGCAATCAAAACAGAGTAAGGAAAAACAAGAAATAAAACCAAATCTTAAATCACCTTCCCCCACCCACCTCCCTTCTTCCAGGGACTCTCCCTCCTCCCCCACAGCAGTGCAGGGGATGGGGGATAGAGGTTACAGTCAGTTCATTAGAGATGGACTTCGCCACTACACTTTCTCAGAGGGAGGCCTCATCACATTTCCCACTGCTTCAGTGTGGGGTCCCTCCCACGGGAGACAGTCTTCCACAGACTTATCCAGTGTGGGTCCTTCCCATGGGCTACAGTTCTTCACAAACTGCTCCAGCATGGGGCCTTCCCATGGGGTGCAGTCCTTCACACCCTGTCCCAGCGTGAGTCATCCATGGGGAGAACAGTCCTTCAGGAACAGTCTGCTCCAGCCTGGGTCTCCCACAGTCACCAATGGCTGTGGTTAGAGTTCACAGTCTTGGGTGAGATCCAAACCCAACCCAAGCCTTTCACACTTTGAAAGATGAGACCTGTAAAGGTTGATTTGCATTGCAAAGGATTCCTCGGTGCTAACATAAGGTTTCCATATAGGCTTATATATGTCTTGCAAGTAGCATCCTCATGAGGAGTGAGGGAAAGAGAAGGCCAATAAAGACAGAAGTGGAATTCTAAGTACTTAGAATAAGCTCTGCAGGATGCTATCATAATGCAAACAGGCCACATCAATCCCATCCTCTGATGCTGTTTTCTCTAATTCCTTTCTTGGCTATTTTGGAAGAGCAAATATGAAATGACCACTCTGCTGCAGCACAGTCAGTTCAAATGCAGTAGTGGAGTACAAAACTCTGGGGGTGCAAGCTTGATTCTGTCTGGTTTTTGCTGTCTTGAGTTTAATTTGGAACATTTGGGAGCACATCTAGGATAAGTTAAAATATTTTAAGTAGTTAAAGTTCCTTTAACTACCTAAAAAGTCAGATTTACATTTATTAATTGTGATTCAAAGTAAAAATGGGATTGAAGAAGCAGTATACCAGTTTGCTTCCCCAAATTGCCCTTAAATCATGTGGTAAGTGCAGAAGGACTGGTTTGTAGAATAAGGAAATTACAGGAACACTTCCTTCAACTATGTTTTTGTTCTTAGCAAGTTGTGAAAGGTCAGTTATTGCTAAACACCGACATTCTGTGTTAAAGAGAACTGGCGCTCTGGCCGTTACCAGCCCGGGTTGCTCTCCATGCATGCCTTCTCTTCGCTCAGGCCAATGGACAGACAGCCAAAAGTGCCTAAGTTGAGGCACATCTTATGTGAGCAGAAGTCCTTAATGGATTAAAGATGTTTATTTGAGCTTTCTACTTTTAGACTCAAGAATTCAATGGCATCTTTAGAATCTCATCTTGAAAATGTGGAAATGCCTCCTTACAGCCACAGCAGCCTTTTGCACAGCAGAAGTGGTTACTAATACATGTTCCACAGAAAAGCCAGGTTTGCTCCCTCCACAAGTGACAGTAACCTGCTTAGAAGAGGCTTTCTTGACCTTTTAGCAAACCTAAGTCAAATCAAGTTGCAGAACTGGCAGTTGAAATCAAAGTAACTCCACAGTTATTCTGCAGAAACTCTACTGTGCCTCCTGTTACTTTTTCCATTAATGCAAGTGAACAATATCTAACTTTGTAATATTTTCACAGAACTGAAAACCATAAATGCAAAACATCTCATTATCTATATTGAGGCACAGTATTTTGAATTCTAACATCTGGTTGAGATCTGAGACAGATCCATAGGGCTGTATGTGTTATCTTTGAATAGCTTCCAGATGTGTCATCCAGTGTCATTTTTCCCCCACCTGTATACACTGCAGATTTGCAATTACAGACAGGCAACATATGCAAGCATAGTTAGCCTGCTGTATTTATTTCTTACTAACTCATAACCAGAAAGAACTTGTAAGTGAAGTTAGTCACTGTGAGGCCAATACAACCTTTTGCCTTACAAGTCGTATTGTGCAATAGTTCTAGTGGGATTATTCAGATATTTTTTAGTCCGAAGGTAGTTCCAAATGTGTCTTCCTTCACACTTTTCATTTTAAAATCTGATTGAATAAACACATTTTTCGTAATGTACAAGAAAAAAAATAGCACATAACTGTTTGTGTTGTTAGTTTTGCCTTTCTAGAGTCTAAGGAGGACACAGGAAAATCCTACTTTAATAACAAAAGCAAAACATATGATACCAAATCTGCACAGATGTGAAATACTGATGGCACTAAGATCAGTAGTAGATCCTTTTCTTTCCCTTCAAGTAATTTCAGAATTTCACTCAGAAACTTCTCTGTGAATCTAAGTGACATTGTAACATAGACTCTCTTTGTGATTTTTGCTTTTTTAATAGCAGTTTAGTTGCTGGAAAACATAATCCTTACAAATTCAGTACTTAAACTGGATTTTGTGAAGTTTAGTGTTCATAGTTAAATTTTTAAGAGTGAGACCTGAGCACCTTGGATATGTTGCTGAGGAACTCAAAGAACTCTTGGACTATCTGTTGCAACAAAGCAGAAAATTCATTTCTTAATTTGTATAACTACTTCAGTTATCTGCAGTTTACATTTTTCATGTCTTTTGCTTGCATCACTCAGTGTCCTTGGTTTGTTTTTGTAGGCAGAAGCTATCTCTAAAAGTAATCGAGTATTCCTAGAAAGACGACAAGAACTGCAGAAGGAAATTGAAGTGACCAAGAGAAGTTTAGCTAAACAGGTGCTGAGTTCTGCCTTCTCATACTTTTTCACTATAAGATTTGGTTTTCAGTTATGAGAATAAAGGGACTGTTTGGAGAAAAAATGATGAGAGTTTCTAGATGTAGCTTTCTGGTGAGAAAACGTGTGATAGCATTTGTCCAATGGTAAAGATCACTTGTCATACTTCAAAACATTTTTTCTCTGTTACTTCCACAATAAATCTGCCTTCTAGGTTAAGTCTTTCTGAATATCATTAACGACATTACAACTATACATATGACAGGTATAAATTTCCTTTGGATATGTCACAGTGTCTTGCTGAAACAAGGACAATTCAGCATTTGTAATTGTAATTTTTCATCTTCTGAGTTTTGCCATACGTGAATGTCTGTATTCAGTACAGCCATATATAGTGTGCAAATGTAGATATCTGGAGTATTAGCACTTGCCACTATATCAATTATTTTATGAGAAACAACATATTTCAGACATACTTTCTTCTTAAGATCATGCCTCCTGATCTGCTTTCATTTATATCAATTTTCCTTTTGTGCTGTCTTTGAATTTGTTAGAATTATCAGGTTGGATAAAATGTCTAAATTTAGTCTCTTAATATGAAAGTTCAGTGTCATCCATTGCATAGGATGGACACGTAAAGACCTGACACTGAGCTCATTTAAACATTATATGACCATAAGAAACCATTCTTCCCAATGGGCAATAGCTGAAAGACATGCTAGCCTGAGGCACAGAAACACTTCTAGGTGATGAGATATTTTGACATGTTATTGTAAGGATTGTGCCTGGTGTTTCAGCTGATATTTCAAAGCAATTTTTTAAGGGTTTTTTTAAATCCATGTAGCCTGTATATATGTGCACTTTGCAGATAAACGCAAAGCATTTCTAACTGCCAACACTGATGCAATGATGCATAAGGAATTGAACGTAATTTTCTTTAGGAAATCAAGTCAGATAGAGATGCCCACATGTTAGAAGAATGTATTGCTGCAGAAGGAAGGCTTTTCAAAGAGCAGGAAACATGCAGAAATGAGTTATCCAGGCTTGTACATCTGACATGGCTCAGACTCGAGGAGAGGGAGCAGAAGTCGAGGAATGTTCAGAAAACCAAGGTAAAAAAATATCTGATATAATTGGAAGACTCTTCTAAAGTGAAAGCTGGTATATGGAGAAATAAAATACTAGTAAGGAAAGCCTTGTGAACTCTCATTTCCTACTTGACTTTGAAGTTCCATCACAACACAGGAAGCTCACAAAACTCTGGTGTTTTACTGGCAATTTATGGTGCGGTGCAGTAGTACATTAAAATATCATGTAGGGACTGAAATAAGGTATTTGAAAGGACATTTTCTTTCAAGCTTATGGAATAAAGAGGCAGAAAAACAGAAAATATGTGTTTTATTTTACATATGGAAGTTAAAAGATAAGCAGAGCCACTACTCATTCCAAGGAGAGGCAGCTTTTTTATTCTCCTGATAGATTTCCAGGCATAAATTGTTATATTAATGTGAAGAAAGATTGAAAAAAACCCCCTTTTCCTATGATCACAGAAACTCGAACTAGTCATTGGGTTTGCTGCCTCCAGTTTGCTGGCATTATAATGTCATAGATGTGCTGTGACATTGCACAGTTTATACTAACTACCAGGTTTTATACAGGAATGAAGTATTTAGGCTTCCACAATGCATGTCTGTATTCAAATAAATTTGATAAGCTACCCTTCTAGCATTTAGTGAATCAATTGAGTAAATTTCAGGCTTTGTACCTTCAATAACAATGAGTCCATAGAATCATAGAATGGTAGGGTTGTCCAACCCCCTCTGCAGAAGCAGGTCCACCTAGGTCAGGTCGCATAAGAATATGTCCAGGTGGGTGTTGGAGACCTCCAAAGAAGAAGACTCCACACCCTCCCCGGGCAGCCTGAGGGAGCCCTGGCTCCCCTGTGCCAAGGCTGCCTCACCTAAACAGTAAAATAGCTTTTTCTTATATTTAAATGGAACTTGTTGTGTTCCAGCTTCATTCCATTACCCCTTGTCCTTAAGCAGATCAAAAAAAAAACCCAATACACAGTAATGACCACAAACACACACACACACAGCGTTGCAGCCCAACATTTTTGAACATCAATCTCCTCTGTCTGATACCAGTGGGAGATGAAAAAAGGCCTGTCCATGAAGGTCAATGACACAATGGCTGAACACAACTGAAAAGAAAACGTCTATAGGCATAACAAAATGTAAATGTACCATTGTAGTCTATCATCAGTGATTGCTTAGAAGCCAGAAAAGAGTAAAAAATGAATTAAATTTGAAAAGGTAAAATTTCAGTGGTGCATGTGCCAAATAATTATAAAGTGATGGAACAGAGAGATGATGAATAGAAACAGTAGAATTCCAGATACAAGGGGCCTAGCATTTTAAGATGCAGCATCAAATTTTCTACATTAATAGCAGTTGTTGTCAGCTTAACATCCATAGAAAAGCTGTGCTCTTTCATGCTGTTTCAATAAAAGCATTTCATTATAATTGGAATAAGTTCTTAGAATAAACTTGCTTTGCTCTCTTTTCCTTATCTAAGAGGAATAGCTGTTTGAGTAATTTCCTTGAAGATATTTCTTTGATATATCTGAAGTGTTCGCTGAATTCTATTATAATTTCAGATACAACTCCAAAATATTATTCAAGAAAGAAAAAGAAAGGATCTTGAAATAAGAGAGTGTGAAAAGAGGAAAAGAGAAATCAAAAACCAGTAAGAAAATAACAATGCAGTAACTAAAAAAATGTCTTTCAAAAAACTTTTACCCAAGTAATACACACATAAAATTATAATCATTTCTTTCACTCTTGTCATTTCTTCAGACTCCAAGGATTTGCTAAAATGTATGATGCTATTGAAAATGAAAGGAATAAATGTGAAAATTTGGTGCATGTTGCTCAGCAGAAGGCAAGTGAAATTAAAACACGGATAAAATTGCTAGGAAATGAAATAGAAAATTTAAGGAATACTCTTTTAACCAAGGAAAGGTGAGTGTTAACAATTACAGAAACGTAAGATTAGAATCTTAAGAGATAGTCTAGTCCAACTTCAGCTATGCTTATATCATCCTCAACAGTTATTATCCTAATATCTATAACCATTTTGGCAACTCCCTTATATAATCTCTGCCAGTTTCTTATCGCCCTTAACACTTCATGATTAGCCTGGGCATCACCCCACCGTGTGAATCACCTTTGAAGTTTGCCTGGCTACTCTCTCACCTTCCTGTCCTTTGAAGGGATAAATTGTTGTTGCATTTCCTCTGTATCACAGTTCTTGAGCCTATGGTATCTGAATTATGCTATTTAATACAATATGGACAACACTGTTGTACTCATACTTGCATATCCTTAGACAACAAGAGGTCCAATACGTATGCGATTCCACAGTCGACTGGTGCATGGTACTATTAGATGAGTCACTAGCTAGTAATGCAGCTAATTATTAAATTAGAACAAACTGGGTTTGTTGGTTCAAACTCAAACTGAAGTTTATTAGTTCACATTTATTTTAGATCAAGCAAAACATGGTTTCAATTTCTAGTCAAAACTGTTACATTCTCAACAAAGAGGATGAGGCAGAAGAGGGAGTGCATTTGACTCTTTTTTTCCCTAGGCCATAAGTTAGTGGAGATGTCTTTGTGCCACCTTTTGTTATCCCAGTGATGATATTCTGCAACGTAGACAGAACAACAACGTCCCTAAAATTCTTAGCTGAGAAAGGAGGAAGCTAGAAAAGAGTGAACTGTGTATGCAAAACACTACAGTCAAAATTAGGTAGTTTAAAAATAATTCCGTTTTCCCAAAACGTTGGTTTTCAGTGCCAAAAAAATTGCACCACCAGATCAAAGAATGCAACCAGGGTACATTCATTCTAAGTACACCATGAATCTCCGAGTAACTTGATTTCAAAGCCATGCTGGAAGTAGCTAGAAAACAAGGGGAACTTCAGTGATTTAAGTGATTTTTGTCAAGATGGACAAACTGACATTTTGTGCTAAATTTTTTGAGGCCTCCCCAATTAACCACTGGTGAGAGGAGGGGAAAATCAAGTCCAAGAAGGCAGATATTTACTGTCTAGATATCAGAAATACCAAACTGTTACAGATGACCCTACTCCAGTACAGATCCCACAGGCATTTTTATCTCTGCAAACCTAGTTTTAAAACTAGCAAGAGATACTGAGTTGTCACTAACTGACTTACCTATGGAAAATCTTTTTAATCCCAGTGATAGGCTTTAGAATCACATTATCACTGACTTAACTGAAACCAACAAAATTCAGAGGAAACACAGAGTATCGGTCCAAATAAGAGCAGTATTTAATAACACAATGCTTTTCTGGAACATTGTCTTGCTTTCAAAGGGTGAAAGCTTCATTTATACCCTTGTGGAAATGGAAAGTGTTACACGCACAGGGGAAAAGACACAGAAAGAAGCTCACTTCTCTATAGAGTAATTCAGCAATGTAACGATGGAGCCCATGAGAGGAGGCAGGATACATCACCTCCAGTTGTGTGATTTAACAGGAGAATATGCTTCTCCTTTCACCACCTCTTTTGTATGTTGACACAAATACCGTAGATAAAGCCCAGGGCTGATACTTGTTCAAGAAGTGATACCACAACTAAATGCAGTAACTCCAAGCTCCATGTCATAAGCAAATGAATGATCTGTGTGGCAACAAGAATCTGTATTTTAAGTAAGGGACAATCGAAAGGTGGCTGGAAATAATGAGTTCTGTTCTTCATGTTTTAAGGGTCTATGATGTGATCTTATCACTCATTGTGATTTTTGTTCACATCTGTCGAACTGGTGATTTTCTTTCTTGTGTAAATATTGTGATACATTGTTTTCTAAACAATAAACTTGCAGACCTTTGACTTGCAACCACAACATTGTTTAAATTATCATTGTTTAAATAGAAGGGCAAGATTGCTGTTCATTAAGGCTCTGTGTTATAGTTTAAGCTTCTGTTCTTGAACTTTATTTCATACATCCCCTTGGGCTACCCCATGGAGAAGGAAAGAGCTGTAGTGCTGTGCTCTGTTTGTAGCATTTTTCTTGGGCTATAATCCAGTTCTCTTTAAGATGGAAGATAGAAAAAGCTTGCAGAGAGAAGCTGTTCTCAGAATCTTCCTACTTCTGTGAAGGAGAGTGACATAGAAGATCCTTTGTGAATTGGAGGCATTAGTTTAATCTGTTTTTAGTTGCTGAAATTGCTTTCAAATTGAAATTTAAAGGACTAAAAACGTTCCTACTTTTCTGTTGTGTTAAAGAAAATTGCAGAAACAACTTCTGAAGAATAGAAATAACGCAGCAATTACAGACAGTCTCAAAAACGATTGCTGCAAAGTTTTACAAGTCATGCAAGAGATGAAAGAAAAGAAAAAGCAACGTTGTCTGGATCTTGAGAGACTCAACTCTATGGTCACCTGCATTGAGGAGGAAATGGGGCAGCTACACAAAAAATACAGAAGGGCTATTCAGCAACAGAACGAGAGGTACAGCTGCAAATTGGATGCAATACAGTGTTTCATTTTGGCACTCAGGAATCAACAATATCTTTCAACTTATGAGCACTCCAAATTAGGAATACTAAAGGAGTGCCTCGCCACAATTCAGCGCTGCTTTGCACTGCATGGAGTTGTTTGCTCCATTGGTGAGGATGTTCATTCTTCAGAACTGTTATTAAAAAACTGAGTGCCTTGAGAGCTTGTAGCCTCCTGCTCTGTTTTGTGCCTTGTGTGCACATAAGGTATAATGATGCAGAAGATGTAAAACTCTTTTAAGTGAATGCTGCAGAAGGCCAGAAGAGCTTGTAGAATTATGGGAGAGAAGAGTGTGACCTATGCAATTTTTTATTCTCTCATTTCACATTGCGATTATTTTGTTACCTATTTAAAATGCTGTCATAGAGTCATAGAATGGTAGGAATTGGAAGGGACCTTTAGAGATCATCTAGTCCAACCCCCCTGCAGAAGCAGGTCCACCTAGCTCAAGTCATCATATTAAAACATTCATGAAAGCTTTGTACATTTTCCCAGATTATTACTGTTTCTAAAGCTATGCTCTTGAACAGAATACACTGAATATGAGTAGATTTTGTTTTAAGAAATGACATTCTCATTTTGGGCTTCCTGCAGTGGTCTGCTGCTCAGGAATCGGGAAGAGGAACTCTGCACTTTATACAAAAAGATAAACATGCAAGAGATGTTGTGTAGAAATGGAGACATTGAGATGCAAGTTATTGACGAAAAGATCAGATTTTTGAAGCTGAAGGTTGCTGAGAAAAAGAGACAAATTAACTTGTGGTTCAAAACGCTCCCAGTGAAGAATTCCCTGGATGAACAGCTGGTGATGCTTCAGATACAGGTTGGTGGGAAAGAAAGCCTTTTTTGTGTGTATTAGTCTGTATTTTAAAACCTAAGGTAACTTTATAGGGGGATAAAAACCAAAGCCTGCATGTTCAAGATATTTATTACAACAAAGTTCAGTAAGAGACCTGCCCAGCAAAGCCCTGATGCATGTTTGTAACTTCAGATATCATAGAATCATAGAATAGTAGGGTTGGAAGGGACCTTTAGAGATCACCTAGTCCAACCCCCCTACAGAAGCAGGTCAACCAAGATCAGGTCACAGAGAAACATGTCCAGGTGGGTGTTGAAGACCGCCAAGGAAGGAGACTCCACAAGCCCTTTGGGCATCCTCTGCCACTCCTCCCTCACCCTCACAGATATGTGAGACTCTACACTTCAATGTAACTGGCTGATGCCCTCTGCTTAGCATGTGCACATTCCTGGCTACGGGATCTCACTCGTCCTCCCCATAGCCTGAAATGTCAGTGTGAGTAAGCTGGAGAATAGGAGTCATGAGGAAAAAATGGGAATGTAGATAAAGTTTGATAGAACTGTATTGATGTGGTAGGTGGATGGGTGGAAGATATACTTAGCTCTTCAAATTTCTAAAATAATAACTCAATTCACACTTGACCTCTAGCCTACTCTGGAAATTCTGCTGCCTACAGTGATACAGTCCACATAGATTTTCCTCTACACAAAAACAGTGTAAGTTTTAGTTCTAGTTACAACATGACATTAAACAACTAACAAACTGCAGTGTTCATCGCTGTTTGGGACATTCTTTCCCTGCTTTCTGAAATGGCTCATTTACTTCTGACCTTATCTCCAGATGGTAATTTTTTCCATACATATTCTGTTAGTGCCTGAACAAACCCATAAATGAGGGTGTTCCATTGCCACTTGTAATTGCATCGATGGGAGCTGTGACTCACTGTTAAATTGTGCTTTTCTGTTACTTCTGCTCTTTTATTGTATGCTCTGCTACAAGAATAAAACTTGTACAATACCTTAAGCAAACTGTAGACCAAAGAACTTTACAGTGCCATTAAAGGTTTAAACAGTGGACAGAAGCCTGGAAACAAAAGACAATAGACTAAAAAACAAAACAAAAATACCTTTTCAGGTAAGATTTACAATGATACTGAGAGTCACTGAGTCAAATACAGTAAGAAAATGTAGATGATGTTTGTGAACTGACAAGAGTCAATCATGAAACGTGCTTTTTCTGTTCTGCATTCCTAAAACATTCTCCTTTGTGATGATGGTTCATGTGAAGCCTGAAGCCCCCAGTGAAGGGAGGCTCTGGTTAGAGGTGCTTTGCATGTTTTTGCAGCATCAACATGCAATTAAAAAGTAGGAAACTGCAAACAGGTGTGATATTAGTCATGCAGTAGTCTTAATAAATGTTCCCAAGTCAGAGATTTTCCAGTTATTGCCCTTTAAAATACATTATGTGGCTACTGAGTACTACGTGGTTCAACCTGGCCATTAATCCAGCATCTCCTGTGCTCAACCATTTCAGTATTAGTATTCTTCTTCCCACTGCCAACAGCTCTTAGGTCTAGTGAGAAACAGTTTCAAATTGTTTGGCTTAATCTCCATGATTTAAAGGAAAGCCAGAAGCCTCAGTCTGAATTCTGGTGCTGGTTGTTGAATTCAGAATGTTGGTTCCTGTATCCATTACAGATTTGACCTGATGCTGAAATCTAACTCAGCATCTGGTCCAATTGTGATATGCAAAGGATCTTACAATAGTGATCATTTGCACACGACTTTGACTTGACATGGTGAATACATATCGAAATCACTTGTGTGTTCTATGAAAACAACCTTGGACACTATGCTGAAACCAGTAAAGGTGGGAGCACCCTTGGTATTACCATTTGTCTGTCTTTCAGTTTAGAGAATTATAACATTTAGAGAGAAGATCGGTACACCACAACATTAGGAAACTCTAATTTCATTCAGTGACCCTTAGACCTCTTTTAATGGAGACTGTAAATCTCATTTCTGAGTTCTCTTAGGTTTTAATTCTTCATTCCGTGACCTTGCATAGGAGCCATCGTGCTTAACCTTCCCTTTGTGTCAGGAACCCACAGAACATATCATCAGATCAGTCAACAGGGTCTCTAGGTTAATGGAAAGAGCTGGGTGCCTTTGCCTCCAGGGAGAGATGCTGATAACCCTGCTTAGGGAGCATCAAAATCCTCTTGCAGGTGTTGATTCTCAAGGCACTTACCTCTCCCTATCAGCTGTACAGGAAACTTTGAATCAGGTACAAAGGATGCTTCAAAAGGCTCCCACATTTAAAACCATTTAGACCATCTGAAATACAGTTTAATTTGAATTAGGCAGGCAGAATCCTGACCCTGCATCCCTTAAACTTTATTCTCCCCTTTTTCCTGCCCTTCCTGTCTCCTTAAATCTTGGATATTTCCCACAATTTGTCATCTTATTCTTATCTGTACTATTTTTCTCCTTTCCTGTATTTCCCAACCTCCTGTTGCCTCAGAACTTGTTTCCTTTTTCTTCCTCTACAGGTGGATTAAACTTTCTAGTACTGAATGCTGAATGATTTTCCAACAACAGAGATCCATCACTGAAATATACATAGAGAAAACTGAAAGGGAAACAAGATCCAGTCTCGCAAAATAGAAAAAGTTTCAGTGTTTTTTTGCATTTGACTGAGATCTTCTGACTTCTTTTAGAGACACTGAATCTAAGTCTCACATATTCCCAGTGGGTACTTTAGTCATCCCTAACTTAGCTGTTCTGAAGTGGCATATCCCTTTCTGTTGGAGAAATACCTCTTGGAATAGATGGATGAGTGAGTACGTTGCATTCAACAGGCTGTGGAAGCTGACCCCAGGGAAGCTCAGGGACTGTGGTACACACTGGGTACCAGGTCAGGGCTGTGTGCCAATTCAGCAAGGACAAAAGTTCCACCAGTGTCTCCTCTAGGCCTGTACTTCCTTCATCTGACACAAAATATCTCATAAAATTCTAGAGTGGTTTCCCTTGGACGTAAGACTATGTAACTCTTAATTGGGGCTGCACATCAAGGGACTGTGCCTGCTGACTGAAATGATCCATGAAAACTAATCTACCTTCATGCATCAATGAGAAATCCTTAGCACTAATCATTAATTAGTCAAACATGTAGACCTGCTGAGCTGTCAAGATGCTGTAGATGGGAGTTTCATGCCTCCGAGTTCAACAAATGTAACAGGGACCGACAGTTTTGTTGAGGCATTTGGCATCAACATTTATCCAAGTTTTAATACAACTCCATGAAAATCTCCAGACTGTATCACTGCAGTCATGGAAAAAGGGGGCTAGTAGAGAAAGAATGAGTTTATCCAGGCAATCTTGCTCCTGCTCTAGCACTGGACTGCCCATTGTTGCTGAGAGGGTGAAGCTGTGCTTTCAAACCACCACTGGGAATCCCCCAGTAAGCTGCTCAGTCCTTTCTTAACACTTGAAAGAAATTCCTTAACCATTAGCCTGGGTATTTCTTGCTGCAAGGCAAGCCTATTGGTTTGGATTCTCTCCACCAGAGACATGTCAAATAGATCATTCTCCCTTCAACAATGTATCATGTTACTGGAAGAAAGTCAGTCATGTTCCTCTCCCATCCTTTTGTGGGCTACACAACCCTGTTCCTTTCCACCAGCCCTTACAGATCTTTCTTGGATATGTTTTGTTTTGCCTTTGGTTTTACATTTTTGGCAACACAGTGTTTGTTTTTCTTGGGGTGCAGAACCTCCCAGCAGTGGCTGAGAGTGAAAGGATTCACTCAGGCATCTTGCATGTTACATGCCTGTTTATGTGCCCAGCTACAAAGGCAGCCTGGCTTGCACCATGACCTATTGAGTCACGTTCATGAAAGTGCATGGAAGAACCAGACCCTTTTATAAAGAACTGCTACCTAATGGGTTGACCATGATTCTTTATTTGTGCAGCTTTTTTTTCTGCCAACATATAGCACCCTGCATTTGCCATTTAATATTATTTCTTCAAGATCCCAGTTCTTTAGCTTTTTATGAGGATGCCATTCTATGATTCCATGTCATTTGAAACAATACCGAAGGTATGTAAAAATCAACACACATTTGTTCAGTTATCACAGTAAGAAATTGGTCTGGTTTGGCATGATGCAGCACTCCTGTCTTGGCTGTTCTTCAAACTCTTTTTACTTTTCTAGCTACCTACAAAGAAAGCTTACTGATTTGTTCCAGACTTTTGACTCTCTCTCTGCCCCTGATGCAGAGTCTTGTACAAAGTGCAAACAAATCACAGCTTCACCAGTCGTCTCCACAGGATGCAGGGGAGTCTCTGCTCCAGCACACATCCTCCTCTCTGCCCTCACTGACCTTGGGGTCTGTATGGCTGCTTCTCCTCTCTCCCAATTCCTTGCACCATCACCAGCTGGAAGTGAAGAAGGTACAGGAAAAAGAAGAGACAGGAAGAAACCTCCTCTTCCAGCTTCTTCTTAAAAAGTGATCGTGGAAGCGCCCAATTGGCTCAGCCTCAGCAGTGGGTCTGGTTCAGAGCTGGGGAGAGTTTCGAGCAACTTCTTACAGGAGCCATCTTTACAGCCCCTTACCAGAAACCTCTCCATGTCAAACCAGGACACTTACTCTTCAGAAAATGAAGATGTTATCTAATAGTTCCATAGTTCCTTTCTCCCTCACCTTTTTTTAGAAATAGGTAAGTTTGTCCTTTTCTGGTGCTTTGTGTACATCACCTGCCTTCTCTGGAATTTCCAAACCAAGCACAGATCTCCGCTTTTTCAAACCAGTGCCTTTACGTGTGTTCCCTCTCCTCTGTTCATCTTTCAGCTACTCCTCCTGACTGATTACAATTGAAAGTAGAAGAGCCTCCCTTGTAGAGCATTTGCCTAATCTTTAGATAAATCCAATCCAAGCAGGAAGGGATGTTTGGGTTGGGGTTTTTTTAAGACTTAAATTGTCTTAGAATTCAAAGTCTTGTCCAAGGAAAATACTACAAATGAGGAGAAAATGAAGATACTTGTAGTCACATCAGTTAAGCAGACACAGAACAGCATGGTTATCACTAAAGGTGCTTTGTTTTCTCCATGCTGCTGGAGTAGCCTGCATCCAGTCACACCCAACTCATAGTGCATTGAAAAGGAAGCTCACATTTAATGTTTAATATGAAACTTTTTGTGGATTTTTTTCTGTGGTTTGGACAGTGGTTTTGCCATAATAGTCCTCTAAATTTATTCAGTCTGGCAAAATTATACTTGGTGAGCTGTCCCTAATCTCATTAAGGTAACACTGCCTCCAATGAGTTAGTGGCTGAGAAATTTGGCCTCAGACAGGAAAAGTCACTGGAAGCATACCTGCATCCTGTTTGTGCTGGTCCTGCTCGTACCTTCTTCCACTTCGTATTCTGGGCTCCTGTTTTAGTTGTTTATAATTAAATTAAATCTTTCAGTACCTAGTTATGCACTGAATCCCAGTTTGCCAAGGAAATTAGAGTCATTTAAGGTTTGTACTTTGCCTGCTCATAGACACAGTGTAGAAGAGCAAGCTGCATGACTTTTATTTAAGCGCTCCAGTAACATTCCATTACCACCGAGAATGTCTGTCAGTTTTCCCTTTTGCAGTTCAACTGGACTTGTTAACTCCCAGTAAACAAACCCCATCCCAGTAACAACATCTAAACATTTACTTTGTCTTTTTGCTGACTGCTCATAAGAGGCAGCGATCGCTTGTTTCCTCTACAGTATCACCACCTGCAATGGATGGTTGGCACTGGTAGCAATGTGCTTGGGTCACGTTGTTAGAGCCAATGGGTCAAGGCCAGAGTGACAATGTGCTGACAGATGGGCAGGTGTGTGTCAAAGCACAAAACCCCACCGCTGCCAGTCTCCCAAGTCCTAACATGAAGAAATAGCCCCAGTCACTTCTTCAGGGAGCATTTCTGCCAAGCATGGATGTCCATCTCGTGTGTTCTGGGAAGTATTATTCCATGGGAACACCCCACATCAGAAAGGTCAGGGAACACCTGCCTCTGGGTCCTGGGAGCACCACACAGCTCAGTGTCACTGCTGAGTCGCTTCAGGACACGTGCCTGTGGACTTTAATGTAGTACCCATGGATGCCTCTGGGGATGAGACTTTTAGCACTAACCAGCAGGGAAAGATTTAACTTGCAACCAAAGCGCTGGGTACGTGTATCTTTCCTGCATCCCTAAATGGAACCTGTGCCTCAGGCAGAAGATTGTAGGGAATAAAAGAAGACCCTCCCACCTCAAATGTTCTCTGTATTCCTGAGGATACAGGAAGTACCCCGAGGACCAGTCAGCAGGTGGGACTCAATTTTGGGCAGATAACAGGGTTTACTTCCATGCTGCAACTGTCACACCATGGTCTCCTTTAAAAAAAAAAGTGCTTGTAATGGTTTGTGTTAACCCCTCTCCATCCTCCCAGCACAAGGAAACTGTATCTGTTAGCACAGAGGAAGGCTGTAGGGGCCAGGCCGGGCTGCAGAGCCCCAGGGCACAGGGCTGGAGGCAGACATCGGCCCTTGCCGTGCCCCTGTGCCCCCTCAGCACGGGGTCGATGCTCCAGCGGGTCTCGGTCTCTCAGCTCGGCCCCAGCGCCCGTCCCCCACTCACAGCGGCGGCAGAGGGCGGCCCCGACCCCCCGACCCTGCCACTGAGGCATGGGATTTGGCACAAACGCTCTGTGGCTTTTCATTTGGGGCAGGAGCAGCCACTGAGGAAGGTGGCAGCCCCCAGGGCTGTCATTTCCTAACTTCCCAACCATGTGCAGAAGGTAAAAACCATGTTCTTGTCCAGGGCTCGTGTCATGATAGCAGGGAGCTCGCAGAAGAAGCCTCTGCCATGCAGATGCAATATTATTCACCATTTCCAATGGTTGTGTTGCACGTGGAGGAGTCACAAGAAAAGCATTCAAGACACTTAAATCATTGCTACACTGAAGATGATGTGTATTTGTGCATTATGGGGATGACATTCTGTGCCACAATCTGCTGCCTTGCACCTTCCCGTTCGCTGTAGGACAGTGACGTTTGTCCACCTCTGGTTCTGCAGGGAAATGTTTCCCAGGGTTTGACCACTCTCATTGAGCTTGAGTCTGCCCTGCCCCAGCCGCCCAAATGCAGTCCCAGCGAGGCTTGAAGCTCTGCTGCCAAGCCCAGGTGGCAGTGCAGCTCTCCTGGTGTGCATCAGGCACACAGAGACCTTCCATCTCTGGTCACATAGTAACCACAGGGCTGTTGGTGTCTTGTCTTGAAAAATAACTGTTATGAGTTTTTGTTTGACAGTATGCTCAGTGCAAGGACAGGATTAAACAGATGGAGGAGATCTTTGATGACCCCACAAATGAGCACAGAAAGCAAGAATTGGGAGGGAAGGACCCATCTCCACCTGAGCTGCTAAAAAAGATTGAGCAGGTAACACCACTTCTCACAGCACAAGCACACAACTAACTCCTCCTTTAGGAATGCAGTTTGTAGGGATTTACCATGAGCACTACACTTGTGCTTGAAGTACCTGAGCATTTTGCTTTAGTGTCTCTGATGCCTTGACAGGAGGGAGCTCAGCATAGCCAAGCAGGCTCCCAGACAGCCTGCTATTGCCAACACACACACTGAGAAGTCAGGTTTCTTCTTGGCATATGTTTAAATGTTCTCTTTCCCTCTCCTTGTGATTTTAAAGCCTTTTTAATTGCACAGTACTTTCATAGTCTTTGGAGCCCTTAAGTATTTTATAGCAGGAGGGATAAGGTACTTAAAGAAATAGTTGAAAGCTCCTCATTATGACATGACTCAAGGAACCAGAGGATTAAATCAAAACGCTCTAGAAACAGAAGATAAAAATCCCAGTACTTTGAAGAAAATCACAGCAAGGCAGTAATAAATACTGGTGTAACCCCTGCCCCCAAAAAGGGCTTGGTCTGATGCAGAAGAACCCTCCAAGTGACAGTACCAAACTGCACCTCCTGATGCTTGGCAGAGAGGGAGAAAGCTTTGAGAAAACTGACAGCAAGGAGATCCTTCATGGCTGTCACCGGGGTTATTTCTTGTGCTGCACCTTCCACTGTCCTTCACCTACACCCTGTGTACTCCTCACTGCAGCTAAAGGTGGAGCTGGTGCAGAAGGAGGAGAAGCTGCTGGAGATAGATTTGCTGTACGAGCACGTGTCGCGGCTAACGGACAAGATCCGCACCGCGGCAGAGAGCGGGAGGCACAACACGCTGCTGTTAGCCAAAAGGGTAAGAAGGGCACTCTGCCTGGGGCCTGGGCAAACTGAAATAGTATCTGGGCAAGAGGTAAGATGACTCACTTGCAAATTACAAAAGTGGGTGGAAATACTGGTAGGCAAATCATATGTTAGTCTTGAGAAGTTATAGACAGTTAGTAGCAACAGCAATACAGACATACCAAAAGCATTAGGTGAGTGTGCTTTCTCTCTGAAAGGAGCTTGCACCATGAATGGTGTCTTTCACCAAAATACACCATTAACACTTGCTGGGGTAGAACCCTCCTTTTGCACATGGACTTAACAAACACATCAAAGGCTAAAAAGAAATAAGGTAAATTCTACTCCAACAAAAAGAAAACCCAAAGAAGATGTTTCTGTTATTGAAGTAGGGAGAACCACACAGGAAAGAAATACCATTTTCAGTAGTTACTTCTGTATAATTATAGCCATTTCCTTTTGACTGCTGGTAAATTGCTGTTATGAGACACGGCTGAGGCAGCTGGGGATGTTTAGCCTTGAGAAAAGAGATGTCATCATTCTCTACAATTACCTGAAGGGAACTTGTAGTGAGATGGGAGTCAATCTCTTCTCTCCAGTAATGAATAATAGAACACAAGGAACTGGATTTAAGCGGCACCAGGGAGGTTTAGATTGGACATCAGGAAGAACTTTTTCACTGAGAGGGTTGTTAAGCATTGAACGGGCTTGGCAAGGATGGAATCACCATTTCTGGAGATAAAGACACATAGATGAGGTGCTGAGGGATATGGTTTAGTTTAGTGATGGGCTTGGCCATGTGAGATAACTGTCAGGACTTGATCTTAAAGGTCTTTTCCAACCATAACAATTCAATGATTACAGGGTTGTGTACTGTTTGGGGAAGAGTAAAAATCCTCTCATCCTGCCCTCCTTCATGAAAAAGCTCCCAATAGAGCAGAGCTGAGTGAAAGACATGAAGAATGCTAAGGAATTCATGTAAAACAAGGCCAGGATTGATTTTTCTTTTCTTAGGTATCAGATCTGGTCTCAAAAGGCTTAAAGCAAGCCACATCTGTATAGTAAGTCT
This sequence comes from Urocolius indicus, assembly GCA_013401255.1. Taxonomy (NCBI): domain Eukaryota; kingdom Metazoa; phylum Chordata; class Aves; order Coliiformes; family Coliidae; genus Urocolius; species Urocolius indicus. The sequence continues at coordinate 184,285 of WBNH01000696.1, forward strand.
TTTATTTTTTCATAGACAAGTAATGTGGCTGTTATTCGGGTTTGTGAAATCGTGGCCATGGGCTAATAAACTACTGTAAAATGGCAGCGTGCCAAAAGTTACATTCACAAGTGCTCTGAGTCTCCCAATGCCCTATTAGTCACTTCAAGAGTAAGTTTTGCTGGGTCCGATCAGACTAAAGGGTTCCTGTCCCCTTCCTTTTCTGTTTGTCCCCCTGCAAAGGAAAACTTCACAACCCACAGCCCAGCTGCATCTGACTTATCACTCCGTTACCTTGTAAGGATTAGGCCCATTACACTTCCTTTCTCTTCTGTTGGAGTAAGTGTGACTGCTGCTGCTGCTGCTGCCAGTTGTTGTGGCTCTGAGTGAGCACAGAAACACTCAGCCTGTTCAAGTAGGGAACAGTTCTGTAGACCTTGTCAAGTTGGACTTGACACCTATTCCTTACCTAAGTGCCATACCCAGGCAGCGTCTGCAGAGAAGCCCCAATTACAATGCAGTTGTTCCTTATTCCAGACAAACGAGCTGCAGAAGAAGATAAAGGACAGAACCCAGAAGATGATGGCTCTTACTGCAGAGCTATCCATGAGGCAAGCACTTGCCATCAAACTCCAGCAGGAAATGAGAGACAAGGAACATTTTTTGATGGTTGTTTCATCAAGGATGGATCAAGGCCTTCCCCTTCCCCAAGAAACAGAAAGTGAGTGGCTGAAGATCTTGCGCAATGAGAAGATACGAAGCGAAGCAGCTGAAGCCAGAGCCAGAGTGAGTTTTTGCCACATGCTGCAATTGGATCTTCATCTCTTCCCTGCATTAGCTTTGTGACAGGGCTGTGGCAGCTGACTGCATTGCTGTTGGCTGCCAACATGGGGCTCCAGGAGTCAGGTGGGATGATGGCATAGACAGAGGCACTGCTGACATGATGCACAAGGGGGTCATGGAGTTTTAACTGCCCTCTGGCAACACTGCTGACAGCTCCTCATGGCATCTTGAGAAGGCACTAAAAGGAAGACTCACCTTCAACTATTTAAGTCCCATGTGTGCCCATGTTTGGGATGATGGGTGAGCCAGCCTCGGTGAAGTAATGCTTTCCATCTGATTTCCAGGGAAAGCTGCAAAAGACGGGGTGTGAGGTTCAGGAAGGTTTAGAGCCTTCCATACACAAGATGCAGTGATGATCAGAAGTGGCAGGAAATTAGATCGTTGGGCAAGACACTGAGGGCAGACAGGGCAGTGTATCCAAGCAAGCTCTCCCCAGCAGAACACAGTGCCTCCTTGGCTGAGGCCATCAGTGACCCTGAGCAGAGAGCTCCTAGAGAAGCAAAGGCAGTATGCAAGTGAGGTGTGCAGACTGAGGAGGCTCTCACTGACAGGAAAACAGCTTTGCTGTACAAAGCCTTTAGTTAATCACTCCAAGGGAATCTGAAAGGCTCATAAAGCTGGGAGAGGCATGCACAGTGCCTACACTTACAGGACTTGGAGTCCCACAGAAGTGCTGCAGTAAAACTGGTTCAGAGTAAGAAAATTATGCCGTTAATACTTTCCCTCATGCTGTGACTCAGTTTCCTTCCAGTGCTGCAGACACAAGCTCACTGCAGTAACAGTGAATAGGAACAGCTGCTGTCAGCATAAATACAGCCACATTTGGAAGCACTGGAACTATTATCTTGTTCCTGAGATGTTCTTGCACCCTTACAACTTTTAGAAGTTCACCTACTCTGCATTCTTCACAGATAACAACAGCAGGCTGTAACCTGTTTAAAAGGCCAAACTCACATTTACCTGGGCAATATCTCCTGCTTCCCTTTGAACACCCCTCTGGGTTTCCTGGTTTGCCAAGGACTAGACTAACAGTGTTTGCTTTGTTAGGCATTTGTGCACTGCCTCAGGAGGGCACCAGCTTTTCAGAGCACGTGGCCTGTGTGTGATGTGTGTGTGTTCCCTTGCAGCATGCTGCAGAGGAGGCAGCAGCCACAGCAGCCGGCGGGGTGTGCTCGGCGGCCCAGCGGCGCCCAGCCGTGTACATCCCTGACAGCGACTACAGCCTCCCGCTGCCACGGCCCTACGGCGCCCTGGCCCCTTTCAAACCACCTGAGCCCAGCTCACACATGAGACATTACAGAAAACCCATCATAAAGCCAACTGAAATCTGAAGAGACAGCACCTGAGGCAGCAGAGGCCGTTACCGGCCACCAAAGCTCAAGGGTCAGTAACGTTTATGCTGCGCCGAAGGAATGTTCGTGCCTGCTGAGCAAAATCCCAATGCTGAACACAAAGCAGCTGCCGATGCCAGAAGCTCAGCTCAAGGATCAGCCATTCAAGTGCCTTTCTCCTGGCCAGGAGGAGCCTGGTATCACAAAGGCAGCACAGTATTTTAACATGTCAAGAACAGTAAGCAATCATCATTCCACAGGTACTTCTGTCCAGGTGAAGTTTTATTCATGATTCTATTTTGTAATACATTTCATTACAAAGAAAAGGCTAGAACATCTTCTCTTGGTATCCATTTCGTACTCATACCCCCCACTGCCTACACAAACACACCAACACAGCTTTCAGCAGCCTGGGAATGGGGTTCACACCTGCCACACAAACGTTAATCATATTGAGAAAAATACTCCCTCCATGCAGTTACTGAGACGGCCCAAACTCTTGCTCCACTGACAGCGATGACAAGGGAATGACCGCGAACTTGCCAAGTCACTCCTGAGAATTGGATCTTTTGATTTCACTGGTAACATGGAGCAGCAGTGGAATCTACTCAGAGAAAGTATCTCAAATTGTCAGCTTAGTGTAATAGTTTGAAACTTGGATAGAGGTGTTTATAAAGCCAGTGAAGACTGCAGAAATCCCACATGTCAGAACCTCACATTTCCTCCGCGCAGCAAACTGCTGTCACTCTCTTAAATTAATGTCATAGTTCAGAACTTACAAAAAAAATCCACCAAAACCCAAGCAGCATTGCTCAGTTATGTACAAATAAGAGTTGAAAAGGCAGAAAAACAGCCTCCATAATTAGTTTTTGAAGCTGAGGTTTGAACTGGAACACTGAAAGTTGTAAGCAAAGGTCCAGGTCACTGTTGAAGATAACTTTCCAATGTATTCTTCTCTTATCCTGTGTTGCTCACAACGTACTGTACATAGCTAAGAAACCAACAAAACAGCCAAACAAAACCTGTCACACGCATTTTAAGGAGATTCTATTTTGGGGTAGTTACCAAACTGACCATTAGACTCACGCTCCAGAGGCAGAAGTACCCTGAGGTACCCTCCGAGCACCACACGGCACAAACGCCTCATCGCTGACACTCGATGTACAGAAATGGTTGTTATTCCCACCTGTGTTACATCATCACACTCAGAAAGCCGCCTGCTGAGCCAAGTGAGGAAACTGCTCCTGGTTCCTTGTCCCTGTACCACACAGCTGGACTACCTTTCTCAGGATTGGCTACCTTGTTAAAATAACTGCCAGTCGTACCAATTTTCACCACTGGTTTGATACTCGCTGTAGTTCCACTTACTTGACCACTTCAACGTGAGACCACAGATCTGTTCCACAGCTGGGTTTGTGTCAGGTGCACTTCTCTAGGATTTACCTAGACGTCAGGCATTTCAGCCTCAACACATTGGACCAAACACCATTTTGAGTAGCTTATGTCAGTCCTGGTGCCTGCCCAAAACTGCAAATTCTTTGGGAAACAACAAGACACGTAAGTTGAAAAAAACTGTCGGTTGCACACTGTGTGTGCCTAGTTGTAGGTGTGCAGCACCGTCAGCCAGCCTTCTGCAACAGCACGTGCTTCAGGAATATCTGAGGCCCAGAAGTGTCATAGTGTGCTTGAGTGCTGTTTCCTCTACAAATCTCACATTAACATGGTCTTGTTTTTCATATGGATGCACACCTAGAAAAACAGCGGGAGATACAGAGTCATGAGTGTTACTGTACACTGTCCTGCAGTCTATTAAACACCTTCCTCTACAACACCAAAACAGATGGCAAGAGACGGCAACGTTGTTTTGGTTGACATGAAACATGTGCAGCTTTCAGTGAGTCACATGGATGCTCACCCATGGCACACACCTGCCTGCTGGGAGCCCCAGAGGCCTGGAGCCATCTCCGTAAAGCTCTGCCCTGGGGGTCCACTCAAGCACAGCGGTTCTGTTAGTGCCAGTACCTAAAACAGGCCAGGGCACCTTCTCATGGGCTTCTCTACGGTTTAACTAGTTTTCCTCCCCAAATGGGAGGATATAGGGAGTCACCATACTGTAGAAGTAAGGCACAGGCCCTTCTCTCCCTTTTGAACACAGAATATGAGCTGCCACCTCTCTGGGCGTGAGACACGCTGCACAACGTGTGTTCTGAGCAATGCAAGTTTGCTGGCTGCCTCCAACACACAGAGGCTCTGGAAGGAATGACATGCAGTGAAGAAGCCCCTTGACAATTCCCATCATCAGAAAGGAGACCAAACTTGCACATTCAGACACCAGTGGAGTTCTACAACTCAGTTATGTCAATACAGTCAGGCTGAACATGAGCTCAGAGTAACAATTAGTGGCCTTCTGAAGTACTGAATTAACATTACCTTGATTTTCTATCTCTGTCAGTATGTTGGTCAGGTAGTTAAGTGGCAGAAACTCCACAGGGACTGCAAGTCTCTCAGGGACAGGCCCGCTGCACTGCATGGGAGAATGTGTCAGGTCAGTTCACAAAGTCACACAGTACCAAGTTTGAGCATGTTGTAGTCTACAGAAAGGTCAGGAACCTCCTCACTGACAAAGCAGAAGAAAGATTTCCCAGAAGTGGCCTGTGTGTCCTTACCTGCCTGTTGCCCAGCTTCTCCAGCAGAAGTTTCACATATTTCTGTGCCATGACATGAGCATTTATTGGGTGGTTCCACAACTGGCGGACCTTTTGCCCAAGAGCCTAGGAAGCAAAACCACAAACACCTGAGAATGTAAGTACAGGACAGTGGAAACTCGGGGCAGGGGGGAGGAAGGAGTTAAAAAAACCCAACCAGAAACAAAATGCAGGCTGTGACACAGACTGCTTTGCTTTCAGACACTGATGATGGAAGTGAAGAGCATCATTTTCAGCCCTGGAGCCTTCTTTCTCAGCCAGTAACTAAGAGATGACACAATGCTCCCAAAACATGGGACACAATCAAATGCTTGCTACCCACTGAGCTACTCAGTAAGCTTGCCCCATTACCTCTGTCCCAATTTGCATGTGTACTGAAATACTAGTTGAGGCTTAAAGTGACCCTTTATTCTTTCTTGTGACTCTGGTTCAGAGCCATTCTTCTCCCAAAGTACTCACACTGAGGCCCCAACCCTCAATGCCCCATTCAGAACAGGGCTTCTCCCAGGCTCAGCCCAAGGGACCTTACAGAAGCAGAATGCCAGCAAGGAGAGATACTGGGGGCAGAATTTGCATCCTGTGATTTAGGACATTGTCCTGGGAATTGATGACATGCTCCCAAAAGCAAAAGAAAAGCCAACACAGATGTTCTAAAGCTCCCAATCCTAACCAATAAGCAAACAAATGCGAACACACTGCTCCACCTTCTGCTGTGTTCCCTTATCTAGATCTCTCACCCCCATCCTGCAATCCAGCCTACTGAAAGAGTCCATTTAGGAAATGCTGGACAGCTTGAATGGTGCTTAAATACTTGCTTCTGATGTAACTGAACCATCTAGTGAATGGAACCTGCTCAAAATAGTCCAAGTCACCCTAAAGTGTCCCTTTTGGCAAACACGCTGTTCTCTGCATTTTTTCCCTAAAGCTCCAAATAGACACAGTAATGCCCTGAGGCTACAGTGTGTAACCAGCAGTACACATCCCCACAGCTCAGCCCCTCCTGCCCAAGCCTGGCTGGAAGGGTGTTCCCCATCCCCCAGGCCCGGGGCTGACAGCTCGGAGACCCTTTGCTGACCCCAGCTCACTACTCCATGCCCACAGCAAGATGCAGGGGACAAAGAACCTCCTGTGGAGTTCTCCTTCCCTACCCCTTCTCAAAACTGCTGCCAAATAAAGAAGTCCTTGTTAGAGGAGAACCAAAGCAGCACTTCTGGCCATTTGAACTCTGTGTAAAATGAGCAAACAATAAGCAACTTATGTTAGAGAAGCATTTTGCTGCAATGCTCTGCCCAGGGGATCCCGGCTTCCCTCTGCCCATGGGGCTGCTAAGCCCTCTCTGCACTGCTGTGCCCTCCCCTGCTCCACTGTGGTGGGCACCAAGAACAACTGGGGAAAGAGAGCAGTTGATGCCCCATCCTGTGGGAACTGGTAGTCACATCAGTACTCGGCTCCAGCATGTGGCTACTCCAGTCCCCTACCCACGGGCACGGTGGGGAGACTCCACAGAGGGGCAGGGTTTGGCATTCAATCCCCGCCACAGAGCTATGGCATGAGCAGCTTTTACTGTTACAGGCTTGGAACATGTTTGATAAAATGAATGAAACTAAATGCACAAGTCACAAGTGAGAAAGGGATTTTTGCATATTAAGACACACATAAAAAAAATCCTCTTTAAATCCCATAAACTCATCATTGCTTCATGCAAACGAGCACCCAACAGCACAGTGGCATTCCTGTCTCTGTGATTCCTGCAGGGTTAGCCTGTAAAACACCATGGATAGATCTAGAACTTAAGTTATCAGGGTACCCTACAGGTGACAAGGAGAAGTTGGAGAAACTGTAGAGGTTCAGGTTCTATCCATGCCCTATTAGAATGCGATTCTAAGAAGCTAAGTCTTCCACTGGCTTGATCCCAAGCACAGGGAAGATCTTTCTGATTCCAGAATCCAACAAGTGACGTCCAAAGTTATCAGTTACCTCAGGAAGCCTCGTGACAATACTCAACTTCAACTTTTCATTCTCCTCAGTGTCATCCAGATCTACAAGAGAAACAAAAAACCCCCAAACCCATCACCATTTAGTGGTAACCACATAAGTAAAACTTTGACCTTCCACTGAAGACATTGAGTAAATATCTCTGTCATGAAATGAAAACTTCCATTTTAAACAAGGTGTCATAGGAGTGTTATTTTTGTTGATACTACTGAAATAAACTGAGGTTTTTTTGCATATCTGTACATAACTTCATTTTATGTAACAACCTACACACCAATTCACACGTGTTTTGACTAAGTAGAACTCTCCACATTTGTACTTAATTTCCCAAGACCAGGCACAGACAAGTACCGCATACAGGGTCCCTTCTCTGGAACACTGGAGAAGTGGCACGTTACAAGGGAAAGCAGTTACAGCTGTGATGAAATGCATTGCTGTTGGAGACCTGGCCCATGGTGCTGCTGGATCCCAGGACATTGCCTCTCCTGGCCTCAAAGACATCATCAATATGGGGGTGATGCTGACTGGGCCTCTAACTGCCACTTTGACTCACTTCCTATTTTGTTCCCAAGACTCAGGCACCTCTTGATGACCATGTGGGTTCACACAGAACTGATTTTTAACTCCCACCTTTAGGTAACCTTATGTCCTATTTAGAAGACAGGTACAACCTCAGTATTTGTTAAGACAACTGGGATGCTGGGTAGGCTTTTATTTACTTACTTTAAATTTTTACTTCCTACCAGTGGGTTTCTATCCATTTGCCAATCCCAGCACTAGGATTACCTTGTTTCAAACATAACCATAAGCAGAAGTTGAGGACTGGAGAGCAGACTAAATTCCTTATACATAGATGTGTACTTCATAGAGCCACACACATCGCCCAACAAATTCTATTATGATCTTTAGTACTCACTTTTCTAAGATGTTCCCAGTGAAAAAACTATAAAGTCAAATACTCCCCAAACAGGTGTTTCTTTGCTGACCTCACTAAGGCGCCATCATACAGTCTGCACCCTAATTCTCTCTTTTCCCTTGGGCAATGCCATCAGTTACAGCTCTCACTGAAAAAGCGCTCTGTGAGAAGAACTGAGTCTCCTGGGCAGTAAGTCCTGTGCCCGAGTCTGAATGGCTGAAAGCACATCACTCCTAATCAGCTGGCTGGTAACAAACGGAACAGGAAACTCACTGTACCTTTCAGCAATTTCCTGACACAGGTTTCTGTTAGATGCAAGACACCACTATCGATGTAGTGCAGGAGGGTGTGCAGAGGGAGACATCGAACACCAAGGCCCAAGTGCAAAGTGTGAAAACCTATGGAAGAGACACAACCTTGTTAGGAAAAACTCCAATTTGTGTACCACAGTCTGTACTAGAGACTGCCATTACTCTAGCTAAAGCAAACACCCTAATTTCCGGCTGTTTATAGTTGGTGAGGAAATCAGTAGCCTTATTTAGGCTCTCTTTTTGTCAGCTCAAGTACAATCCTACCAGAAAGATGAAAGCCAAAGGGACTCAAAAGAGTCTTTATAGTTGTACAGTCATTAAACTTCTCCGAGATATATACCTGAACGGTGCTATCTGTCTTGTATCTCCTTCTCACCACTCAAAGTGTGAGGCCTTACCACCATCAGTATGTGGCTGCCACCCACACATTCCCACTGACAGCATCAAGACTTCAGTTTCTCCCTTCACATCAGCCAGATGATGGGTTTGCATCTCATCACACAACCATGTGTCAGCGTTTGTGTCCACACAGGCTAAGTTTGTGAGGGACAACATCATACCAAACACAAAGACTGAAGGCACATCAGGAAATGCAAAATAGACTCCAACAGAATCTGAACACATTGGGAAAAAGTCTTATCAGAAAGAAGTCTTTACAGAAAACATCAAGAAAACAAGCAAGTGCTTTGAAAAGACTCTGTGTCATGTTTTAGGAAGGGAAAGTCTAGTATCAAGATCAGCTCTTCTGTCAAGGCTGGAGGACTTCAGGATAAAACTGAAAAGAAACATTAGCAGGGCAACAGCACAAGAGAAAGCACTTTCTGCTGCAAGACAGCATGAACACGTAGTCACTAGCATCCAGTTTTCCAAGAAAAATATACAAGCGAAAGAAGTCCAAATCCCAGCTCTGACCTAAGACTGTGCCCAAGCATTCCAGTCAAAGCTGAAAGAGAGAACTAAACCTCTCATTTGGCGTTTGTATTTTTTAGTAACTATTCAGTTTCGTTTCACTTGCATGTGTTTATGGTGGGTCTTCCCCTTTGTAACTGTCTTGAATAGATTTTGATACTGGCAAAGCCAATCTGGCAAATGTGCTGCAATTAGTGCTCTTCTGGGAGGGTTTCATAGCATTGATCTCCTCATTTATGATTCAAACAGCAAAATGTAGGACTTACCAGGAGGTAAGGGCAAGCACATGCCATTTGCAGCTTCCAGAATCCGACTCATGATGTGGAACACTGCAAACTCTCCTGCACTTCCTCTCTCACCACTGTATTTAACAAAGGAGCAATGTATTAGGAACCAGAGATGCCCACACTCTCCTGGACATACAGTCAATTGGTTGTGCTACTTTTGCACCAGCTACACGCATTCTGGGTGAATTGGCATGGGATGCTATCTTGTTCACGTAGGTGTCTGCCACCTAACGGCATTAGCTGTTCAGTGCTGTCACACAAAGTCACTGTGGCCTCCTCTTTCTACTCCTTCCCCCATCACTGTGGGTTTATGAGTCTCTCAGCAGCACTCGGTATCAACAGCAGCAGGTGAAAGATTTGGAGTGCTGGTGTCAGTAACCTGGCTTTGATGGGTGGTTCTGCCACTGCCCAGTGTTAAAACCAATGGGAACCAAACAACTTTGAACTCCAGCCATAAAACCGCCTGCATTATCCATGTTGATGTGGGCTGAGAGAGGGTCAACAGGATCACCAACAAGCACGTGACAGTCATATGTACATGCCCAGCAGAGTAAGCACTGCCTCTTCAAGCAAAGCAGTACTGTTTAACACCAAAATTATTATGTCCATATTTTAAAAGGCAGCCTGAAAACTTTAACAAATTACTTGCTCACAAGCAGAAGATGCAGGAATGAAGCTGGTATTTCCTCCAGATTTCCTTCATTATTCGATGTACCAGATTCAGCTAAAACAAAAAAGAAAAGACTGAATGTTTCTAGAGCCTGTGCACACCAGACCCTTGGCCTTATGTATTCCACACACCAGTTTATGCTAAACTTCTCATGACACTCCTACTAAGACTTCAGTTTCTCCCCCCAAGGGCTTAAAATGTAAAATTCATTAAAATTTGAATTCTGATTCAATTGCCCTGTGCCAGAAATTTAAAGTGAGTGCTCCCAGCTCAAAGCGTTGTGCAAGACATCCAGCATCTCAACACACTCTGCTTCTCAGAGATAAACTAATCTCACATTCTGTTTGCCAGGAAAGCAAAAACTGCATGGCCAAGTGTCTGAGCGCTCAGCAAGGAAAGATCCCAGGATGATGCTGAAAACAGGAGAACTTCCAGCTTCCCAAAAAGAATCTACAGGAGAAATCACAAATTTAGTCCTGGCAAGGAGGAAAGATGAAACAAGTACATGCCTCTCCTCCTCTACCAAGCTTCCTTTCAGTCCACAATGAAGTAAAATAATCCTTTGGCCCACACTCTTACTTCTTTGTGCCCCAAGGCTGACATCCAGTACAGACTATCAGCACACAAAAGACGATACCTGTTCTCACTTGGGCCTTCTAACCTTCTCCAGCTGAGAGAACCACACATGGAACCACACTCTAGCCAGTCCCTCACAACTGTCACGTGTAACCAGTTCCACATCTCAGTAACAGAACTGGGACATTTCCTCAAATGCCTTTTATCTCTGGGCCTCCAAGTACGCTACTCCACCAATCCCAAGAAGCTCTCAGGAAGCAAGTCTAGCTCCCATTTCGCAGAAAGGTTTCACACAAACTTACAAAACCTTTTCCTCTGCCCAAGATGGCCACAATCCAGGTACCTTTGCCCTGCCCCCAGTTCCCTCCTTTTTTTCTTATTGCCTCTGCCCTCTCCAATCTCTAACTTGTCACAGGCTCTAAGCAAAAAAAAAAAAAAAAAAGACACACAAGAGAGGTTCACATACAAAGGCCAGAACAGGAACATTCATCTTCTGCAGTGCTCCTGAGTGTTCTCCTCTGTACCTTGGGCAGAAAGCTCTACAAGGTAGCACCTTTTCTCTCCATGACTCCATCCAGTCTTGCACAGCTACCTGAGGCAGAATAACCACCTAATGCTTTCCATCTTCATACTTTCTGGATGCAGTGGAAAGCTCCACTTTAATCTCTGGAGTATGTCAAGTTTTCTCCACTCATTTTCCAGGAAACAAGTGATTTCCATTTTCCAGAGAGGGGCCACAGGAGCCGTCCCTGCTGCCAGAATGACTTTCATCTCTGGCCAGCACACAGGCTGCAGCTACAGCCTCTGCATCAGGAGCTACAGCTGCATCTGAAGATCCATGCTGAGGTGAAGGGAAGGTTCTTACAGTCTCCAAAGTCACCTCTTATTATTTGCACAAGAGAAATTCTTTTCATGGGTATGATATTTCAGAATCCATATTCTTTGCTTAACAATACAGCAAACTGTATGGCTTTCACAGGGTACAGAAAGACCACATGTTCTTAAGTCATAGTCACCCTTGCTATCACAACATACCTTAGACAGATGCATGTTTGTGACATGACTCCCTTACCAACAGCACTAGTCACTTGGGAGATCAGCATCTACCTTCTACAATGGACACCACAGAAAATGCACACAGAAAGAGATGCCATGCTTCAAAACTTTTTCGGTATCTCATACTCTAGATAATGTACATGAGAGCAAGGAAACATTATCTATTTGCCAGAGGGAGTACGGGCAGCCAAGATAAAGTATAGTAGGGAACAGACAGAATACAGACACAGGAATAGTGACTGTGGGCTGGCAACAGGCAGGCTCAGGCTCTGCAGCCCTCCTTAGCAAACAAGGGAATTCCCACCAAGACATTTCATCCACAGTTCTCCATGTTACTTGTCTGTATACAAATACACACAGTTCTCTGACAGCAACCAGCCTGTTGTTTTATGAGAAACTGTCAACAATCCCAGTTGCTGGCTACATCAGTTTCAGCTGCAATTGATTTACACAGTGGCTGCACACCAGAGCCCTGTTCTCAGCCACTCCTTTGCTCCCGAATCTAATAAAATATTTCATAAAAGTAAATAGACAAGCAAAAAATTTCTTCCTGTTTCATTATTTTTAGAAGCTCAGCTACATGCTGCTGATGCTACATGGAAACTGTCAGAAGAATCAAAGCTACAAGAATTTTAGGACAAGAGAAAACAGACTCAAATTGCACCAGGGAACGTTTAGATTAGCCATTAGGAAGAACTTTTTCACTGAGCGGGTTGTGAGACACTGGCACAGGCTGCCCAGGGACATGGGGGAGTCATCATCCCTGGAAATACTTAAAAGACACATAGATGATGTGCTGAGGGACATGATTTAGTGATGGGCTTGGTAACGTTAAGTTAGTGGCTGGACTCGATCTTAAAGGTCTTTTCCAATCAAAATGACTCTATGATTCTACGCACTTCCAAACACTTAGGATATAGGTGTAAAGGTATAAGATGTAAGAGTTTCTGATAAGGATGAGGGGAAACTCAAATCTAACAATGCAATAATTTCTGACGGTTTCCAAACAGCACCTAAGACCCGGCAGCCAGAGGGCAGAAGCAATTTTTAGACACCCATTATCTTTGGTAGCTTCTCCAAGAGTGAGAAGACTGTAAGTTGAGTTGAGAGAAATCTGACTTTTAGTGACATTTCAAAAACAACTAATGCTGAGAGTTTGCTGATGGGAAGGGATGAGATTTGTTTTCATTTTAAGATTTAGTCCACAATCTTTTAGTCTTACAGATAAGGCTGTGTAGGTGTTTTTATAATTTTAATCTGGAAATCAAACAAAAGGAGAATAAACATTGCACTTGTTCTTTTTCCAGCACTGTTTTCAAGTATGAAGCTTTGGTTCCTGCTGTGCTGTTCCTGTTTTAATCAGACATTAGTTTTCCTGTCCTTCCTATAAAGACAGCAAAATGACTACCTATTACAGTTGAAACAACTTGTCAGGCTACAGAACAAGGCCTGAATGCAAAAGCCAGTAAGCTCAGTGGAAGCTGCAGCAGCTCAGAGATCACTGTCACATTGACAGTATAACCAATTTGCACAGAACTTCTGAAACCACATGGGGACCAGCAGCCTCAAGAAACTTCTGAGATTTCCATCCCTAGAAAACAACACTGTGAGGAGTTTCTGCTGAGTGGTGTGGCAGGGATAGCAAAGACAGCAATTTACAAACCCAGGGTTTACTAGTTGCCACATGCACCACGGACTCTGCATTTGCACTTAAAGGACTTGATGCTGAGACAGACAAAACCAGGTACAATAATTCCTATGCTATTGTTTTTGCAGCCTATATTTTTTAATAGTTTATCTCAAGAGGACGAAAGACAGAATAACAGGAATTTGGAAAGCAAGTTTTCACTGTAGTTTCTATGGATCTCATCAGGCAAACCTGTCTCCCATTACACTCACAAAAAGTCTGTCCAAGTCAGTGTGTAAGAGTAGTGACAATTTACTCTCATGTCATACTGGGGTGAAATCTTGTTCTCTTAACTTTTTTTTCCCCTGATGTTACTTTCATCACTCAGCACATGCAGCAACGTATTCTACAGAAAACAACATGTCTCTGAAAACCACTTTCAACTTTCAGGATGAGTTCACATTTTCACTTCTGTGAGTAGAACATATTTGTACATGCTGTAAGGGGAACCATTTTCTTCTTCCAACCCCTACTATGGTGTGATTCTGAGTGATCAATGCAACTCTTTTTAATATTATTTAAGTATTTAAGTAATATAAAGAATAGTAAGCAGCAAAATATGGTTAAACATCTTAAACCCAATCTTGTCCCATCTACACACAGCACATGCCCAAGACCCTACCCTCCAATAAACAAACACTTGCTCAAAATAACGACTATGAAATCGAACTAACCAGGTTTGCAACATAATCCAAAACTATTTGGTCAATCTTCTTTTTTCCTACATATTGTAGATGTCTCAGAAGGTGATCCTTTAGCTGAGCAACCATCTAGGACAAAAAACACAAGAAATGAGTGTCCTCAGGTATCTTCAAAAAGATGCAAAAGCTCCAGCAGGTGCAGTGCCTGGTCACTAGGTATTAGCACAACCACACATTTCCCTGTTACAAAACTCCAGTGGAGTGAGAACCTGAGCTGTGGTACGAGCTTGTCAAATTCAACAGCAGATGGGAATTTTCAACATAGTCCCTGATGCAATTTCAGTAAAATGAGAGACACGTTGAACTTTCAGTGGTGTTGAAAAGGCTTACAGTTCTTACATCTCTGGGTTAAGCCAAGTGAACAGAGTGAAAGAAGGATTTTAACACCAACACTGAGTCCTGAGAATGTAAATATGTATTACACACAAATAAACCTGAGGGCATTCTGACAGAGCAGCAGCAGCACTGTTTATGGCAGCAGCCAAGAACAGGGTTAAACATTAATTGTAAAGGCTTTAAAACAAAGTGTGTGTTATCATACAGTCCATGCCACTCCCTGCCCTCTCTTTCTGAAATATTCTGCCCTCATGTAGCTCTGGATTGCAACTCAAGCCCATCCTGGTTCTTTCCTGATAATTACTGAGAAACATGATTTGTTTCAAAGCTCAGAGTGAAACTCGGGCAAATAAAAATCTGTCTCAAACTGTCTACAAGTAGATTCATTTCAGTGTGTCAGGACAGCAATGTAGGTATTGGGAAAGCACAAAGGACAGCAGGGACTTGATTGTTTGATCTGTTTGAGTAAACTGCAGGACAGGAATGCAGAGAAGCTTCAGAGAACGAGAGACCAGTTTTGGAAACAAGAGAACACAACTACAAAAAATGAAAATGTGGCTTACATTTGGCCAGACAGGATGGGGTTGATATGCCCTTCACAGATTCCAGTGCATGCTCAAGAGTGAGTTTTAAATAGCAAGAGAACAAGAGATAAGCAAAGATGTGTATTTAGACGTGGGGGGGGGGGGCAGCGGGGGGGCAGCAGGGATTTGAAATAGGATTCATTATCTAGAAGCTAAGGACAGATCATCAGTGAAAACAGTGCAAAAGAGGAAGGTAGCTCAGAACAGCCACAGCCTTCCAGAAATGATGTAGAAGGAAGAGATAGTGGGAAAAAAAAAAAAAGGTGTTAAATTGAAGATGATCTGTGACCTTGTTTTTGAGGAAAGCAGTGGGTCAGAAATTCTTTTAGACATGTGTTAAGGATGTAAAGTAGTCCAAACACAACTGACAGATTAAGGTGAACTCCAGGAAGATGGAATAACCAAATAGCCAAAAAAAAAAAAAAAGCTGCCCTGGGAAAAAGCATTTTGACAAATCAACATCCCATTGCTGTTTTTCCATTATGCCTTACTATATCATGATCTGTTAAGATGATATCACAATACCATGCCTATGAACTTGGGAAATACCACCTTTGTCCCATAGCTACTCTGAGTGAGCTTCCACTCACCACTGCAATTCAAAAGCTTACTCTACATTTGTTGAGGTTGTGCGTCCTCTAGTGTACAGTGTGACAAAAGCACATACCAGTCCCATTAGTAACTGCTGCTGGTAATCCTCCTCTTGAAAGAGAGGCATTAGCCTTTCCTCTGAAATAAACAGAGCAAGAATCATTCAAGGACATGACTCTATAGAAATATCAGGAGAGTTCAACCAGCTTCAAAACTACTTAGAAACACACACAAACAAGTTGAGGTTTGATCTACTTACCTACTCAACTAATACAATGAAGAATCGAGGACTGCATACAAGGCAACTGAAGAACAGAAAATGACCCTGTATCTGCCAGTCATCTCTCTCAAGTGCTAACACAGAGGAACTCAAGCCTGCCACACCACTCTTCATTTGCAATACTCTTCTTCAGTATTTAAGAGTTACCACAGTGAGGTGACTCAGTACAAGGAGAATATTCTGGTAACACCAGTGCAAATGCATGTGCTGTTTAGATCTTGTCATTTGCAAACAAACAAGCAAAAACAGCTGCATGGGTTTTCCAAGGAAATGGCTAGACAGAACGTAAACATTCCACATAATCACCTCCCACTTCCCTGGTTGTCTCCCATGGTCTGGCTGCTTCTGTTATTCAGATTTGCAGACTCTATGTTAAAGAACACAACAATTCTAACTAAATGGAAGGCGGGTTTAGTATCTAACTGAAATTTAATCCTGTATTTCTTAACCAGCACTTCCTGTCTGCTAACAGCAAAGGAAGAAAAAATAATCTCCTACATCATCATGTAGCATAAAATAGTCAACATTTTTCAGACCCAAATGCTAATTTGTTTTACAAAGTTCTCTCCAGTCATCTTTGCTCACTTGGGAATACATTTACTATACCACTTAGCAGCACAAAGGCCTGTGTTGCTTGATTTTAAAGGATCTGAAGAAAAATCTACACGGAAGACACATTGCACTCACACTTGTTACTGGCTGGCAGGTACCTAGAAACTCTCTAGTAACAGTTACACATCTGAATTCCTCAGCAATAAGCACCTTTGGAAAACATGAACGTGAGGCTTCTAAAGTTGACACAAGACCCCTTCCAGGTCAGAGCCCATGGCAACAGCCAGCAGTGCTGCAGATGACTAGTGACAGGGGCTGGAAATAAATGCACTGAAAATTCTTTGTTGTAAAAGGAGTATGCAGTACTTAGCACCATTTCACAGCACAGTGGCAGGGCACATGAAAGCAGGAACATAATTTACTACTAAATTCGTTTTTATTTATTTGTGACAGGAACTAAGCACCCCAAAAATCTCAAGTGTTCCTGGCCTAGGGAAGTTCATTACATCTGCTTCCTCTACACCATGATTTCTCACCAGCCATGATCTCCTACTGTACACAAGTTATAGGGTTGCAAAAGCAGCTATAAGTGGACAAGACCCAACTGTAACATGATGCCATTAATAATCTGCTCCAGGAGAAAAATCCTGAAGGAGAAATCCTTAGGCAGACAAAGGTTTACTGCTTCTGTTGTTACATCCAATGTAAAGTAGGAACTTCATTTTCAAGTGTTTCCTAGTAAGTATATGATCTTGCCACTACTATCAGAAAGCTTTTCGTCTAATTTAATAACCACTTATCTTAATGCCCCAAACTCTTCAGCGCTGAAAACAAAGACAACAATTTATTTTTAGCCAACAACAGCTAGATGGAAATAGTCTAATAAATCTTATAGCTAAGGCCTACATCAAAACAAGATTTACTTACCAGAGTCCCAAGTATCCAGATGAGAAAGCACCCTGGGGTTTGAAACAAAGATCTGTTTGTTTCACATGCATTACTGTGCAAGACTTCATAAGGATATTAAAAAGCTTAAACGAGCCTTTGACCTTTAAAGATGGCTAAAGAAAGCCAAGAACCGTACATGTGACATTTAGTAAATATATTACATAATATTTTTGAAGTTATATCTGTCTAGGTTGTGTAAGAAAAACTCTTCAGATCTACTACAAGTTCCTAAGCTCTTGAGGCCTGGATATTTCAGATCCTGCTGTAGTGTCTGTAAGGATTCCGATAACCTATTTTCAGTTAGACAGTTTTCTTTAAAGGTATCTAATCAGACACCTAATCAACTATTTAAATGGCATGTTAAATCCTTCAATATAGTTCAAAAGTAAGAAAGGGTAAATATAATAGAAAACAGTACCTACTTCTTAGCATTTTCAAAAATATTCCTCAAATAGGCTGTGGTAGTTCTCTCTTCAATCTGATTTGTAAACAAACAAAAATCCCCAAGTTAACCAAGTAGAAGGCAAATTAAAATACTCCCTGATCAATTGCAGATGAAAAATGAAGCTGGCTTTTCCTCTGAATGGAAATAATGCACAGTAGAGTTTCAACCCACCTTCCAACTACCCAAACTAGTAGGCACTCACACACATTTAACCCACACAATACATCTAACCCACATAACAATACAGGTCCCTGCAAGCTGTGCTTTTGTTTAGCTTCTCACATGATTTTAACAGAGCAAGACCTACGGTCAATCAAATAATAAGTAAAATGACTGCATGGCTGTGCACTTCTCATAATCAGGATCTTGTTTAGTTATTCTCAAAATAACAAAAAAGCCAACTCTGCTATGTTTGGCTTCAAAACTCACTTCGGTGGCAGCTCTGGGGACTGTTTCAGTGTGTTTCAGTACCTCTTCTGATAGGTTACGCCATTCCCTCCTGAGCACGTTATTGTGGTAGTGCAAGTGTGGCTCTGCATACTTCACACTCTCCAAGTTTGAGTTGAGTTTCTCCCAGAAGCCTTTGGAGTTTTGGAACTGCAAAGTGTTGAAGAGAAAGTATCAATACAGGCTGCAGCCTTAAAGAAATACCTAATCACTCTCCCACTAAGTGATTTGAAAGAACTGTGATTAATGTAGCTTCTTAACAATCCAAGGGAGAAAAGCTAAACAGAAGCATTTACACTGCTTTTCCCTAATGCTTTTATTTCCTTGGTTTGATGGCAAGGGTAGCACTTACTTGAGGTTAAGATATGGTGCCTGTAATGCAGATACTTTGCCACCTTAAGATGCTTTTAAGTCACTGAGTACCTCTGAGTATTGATCTATTTCACATTCGGGATGGGAGGGCAAGAGCTACACCTCAGACTACACTGGTCATATTGTGCAGATTTCCTCTGACTAAAGGAGCCTTAGGCAACTGACTTAGATGTAAATGTTTACATTTGGTCAAATAAACCTCATCCCGGGCTTCTAGTAGTTCTAAATAAAGGAACACCACCATGACCCTGGCAGCTGCAGGCTGCCACTATTTTCAATCTGCATTAATATTTACAATGCAAACATCCATTTGCCAACCTTAAGTAACAGAAAAGAAACTCAATATAAACATTTCCATTGCAATTCTAAAGCCTTTGACTCTAATACTGAAATGAATTTAAGCTCAGCTGTGAACAGACAGGAGGAATAAAAAAAACAAACACACACACTGGTTTCCTGAGCTAGTTCTTGGACTGGGTATAAAGATTTGAAGCCGCTGTTTATAAAAGGGGAGTGATGTGATCATTGCTAAAGCAGAGATGAGGTTAAGGCAATTCTTTTTGTCAGTTTAAAAAACAGGAGATGGTATTAGCTGTCCTTGCCCCACTTGATATATATTTATCTCCCAATACAGACACTACAATAGTGACATATGAAGGAAGAGAAGTCTGAGTTCACAAAATTCCTTCATCTTGCATTAATATGTTGGATTTCACTCTCTCTCTCCCCTACTTATCTACAATATCAACTTGAGAATAAAACCTCAGAAGCTTTTAAAACCCCCTTCCTACTATAAACTACAATTTGCCAAGAAAAATAAGTTGCAGAGCCTCAATCCTGCCAGCCACTTCCCTCTCTCTGCCAGTGCTGATTGTTGCTTTATTGTAGCTGCAACAGAGAAAAATAAATCTTGGGTTTGCTTCATGTCAGTTATATTTAGCAGCTGGAAACTAAGAGTGCATATGGCACCATATGTTCACCCTGCTGGAGCTAACTAACAAGATCTACAACCTACCACTGCAGTATGTTGCCTACACAGTAACAGCATTAAATCAGAGAAATATGAAGAACACAGCATAAGGGTATCATCTAGTGACCAATCGATGCAACTGCCACAGCACCACCACTGACGTTGCATTCACGCCACCCTGGGTTCTGTTTGATGTGTTGCAGGGGGGAAGCAGGACAAGTTTCTTTCATATATTGAATCTGTAACAGGAAGTGGCAGACTTCAGGATTAAAAGCAGACACACCACTGAAAACCTTCACTGCGTTAGATCTCTTCACCAAGTCACAAGTTTAAAACAAAGGATTATTTTGAATCTATGATTTTGAGGATCATCAAGGCAAGGACTAAAAACTCTTCTCTGACCTAAACAGCATTTATTTTGCAGACATTTCTAGAGAGTCTGGAATTAACACCTAAAAGACACTGTATTATCAGAAGTCACAGCAAGACCTTACCAGGTTGCAATCTATTCAAAGCTGCCATGAAACTTTCACAAGCAGTGTTTTTTTAAACTGAAGACAAAGAGAACTCTGCTATACTCCTCTGAAAGGGTACAGGGTGATAATTAAGAGGTGCATGTCCACTATAATGCTATGTCTACCCAGCAGTGAAGGTATTCAGAAAGCCATGTAACTAACTACATAGGTGCACAAACAACTACTCCTTAAAACACCACTCTTCAGTGGCTCAGCACAGCAGGAAGGAGAGGCTTTTCCTGTGCTGGGCTTTCTAGCAACTGCTTGCACTACACATTTTCATGCCTCTCCTAGACCTCCTCCTAGTTTCTTCCCTTCTTCCTCTTGTCCCTTCCTTCCTCCCTTCTGTATGCACCCCTTCAAGTTTGGTTTCTGTGTTTAAAAGGGGGGGGGGAATATCTGGGTCTTACTAATCGCAATCCTTACGTAAAGTTTTTTGACAATCAGACTGACTGTTCCCCCTTTCTCACAGATTCTCTTAATATCTCTTGCTGAACAGGAATTTAGTGATAAACATACACCTGTTAACCAAATAGCACTTTTTTTTGGTGAATATGGACTCAGACCTCCCAAGGGCTTTCAACAATTCATGGGCTTGAGAACTCTAAAAAGCTTCTGTGAAATACCACAACATCTTTGCAAAAGAAACACTACATGTAGGAACAGATGTGTCACCAGGGTCTGACTTGTGATGCCATCATACACCAACTGAAACACAAACTGACCACCTGAACTTGAGCTAAGAGGGGTTTGTGTCACTGGAGTGGTACAACACAACCAAAACCATCCCCTGTGTATTACTAACTTTGTTCTCACTCAAGAGTTAGTGCATTTTTCTGTCAAAAGTAGCAGGAAATATTTGTCTTCAGTTCAACTCTGACTTTTTCAACCTGTTTAGGTTTCAGACAGAAATAGGAAATGAGTTCCACAATCAGGAAGTATAGCTGCTAAAGGCATTTGCCCCCAGAGGCTTGAGGTTCAATCTCAGACAAATTAAAGGCCTGCTAACTTTGACCTCAGAGAATTACAGGGATTATCTAGCAACAAATTTTCTCAAGATCTGATTTTTCCCAGGTGTCCCAGCTCTCAGGGCAGCCTTCCCAAGCAAAGCATGCAAAGCCTGATTCCCTGACAGCAGCCCTGTGAATCTGTAGCAGCAAAGCTGTGATGCACTGTTGCAAAGTGAGCAACCACGGGATAATTTCACAAGATTTTTTTCCCCCCCAAAACAAGCTGCTCATTAAATGCCTCTTTCAGAATCTGTAGAACACCTAGGAAAATGTAATCTCTCTCTAAACTGGAGCTGATGGAGCAGAATGGAAGACGGAAAAAAATCATTCCTGTTGTTTTCAAAGGAAAGTATCATTTCCTACCCAACACCATGTGCTCTCCCCATCCAGCTCACCACCTTTTCCAGGCTGTGCAAGAATTTGTCTAGATTTAGCTAGCCAAAGCCCTGACATCAGTGCAATCACAGGATGCTCTGAACAAAACAAAGTGAGGGGTCATGAACCATTAGTACCAGTGGCAGCACTAGGAAATATCCCTCAAAGTGGGGATATGTAGAGATACATAGGAATTCTACATGTCTGTTGTGCCAAATTTACCCCCAGCTAACCAAGTCACAAAATAAAGAGGTATCAAACAAATACAACAAGAATTAATTATTAGACTATCTTCCCTGTTGAATGGAAGAAGCCTCTTCAGAAAGGGGGGGGGGGGGAAATATATATCTTTAGGCTAGCAAACGTCAGTCTGAATGACTAAGATTTCAGTTATTGCATAAGCCATTTCAAACAAGGCAATTTTCTGTTCCTCTAATTTTGGATAGGGCTGTGGGGACACTTCATTAGTATTTAGCACAGCCTAACTCCAGAAAAAAAGCCCCTAATCTGCCCATGCATGTGTGTTTTTTTATTGGAACTTACCTCTAACATAGGTAGAGAAATAATGTCTGTGGCACATGTTACTCCAGGGATAATCTATACATACAGAGAAATGATAAGAATATAAATCATTTAGCATCAAACACAGGCTGTTTGGGTATCAAAGTGATTCTCCATTACCCGTTTCCTTTGCAAAACTAGACACCTAGCCAAAAGAGTACATTTGGTTGTTCCAAAAAGAAAAATAGAATATGTTCCTCCCATTCATCTCATGAAAAAACGACAACATACTAGAATAGTGTCAGATCAGACAAATTAAAATAAGCTGTGTGCTCTAACTGCAGAGTCTTGCCTATAGTTATTTTGCTTCTACAGACTTTCTCATAATTCTTAACCCTACTGATTCCATTGGTCTTGGAAATAAGGGTATGAGTTTGCTGATTGAACATGTTTTGTGTTCATCAAAAGCCTCATGGGATAAGCAATAAATTAACACCTCATTATGAAAACTGAGAGATTTAATCATTTATTCCATTATAGTAGTTGTTCTTGGTTTAGAAATGCTTTTGTTTGTTGACAAAAAAAATAGAATTCAGGGAAAACACCACTAAGGTTAAGACTTGACAAAATGAAACAGACGTAAAGCATAGATATGGAAAAGTCTGTGCAAAAGTAAGGCAAAGAAGTGAAGGGCTGTATTAAGGGAGAAAAATCAGACCCTCTCTAGCTATTCATTAGAAGTATTAGCTGTTATCTTACCCCAGTCCAGTCAAGCAATGAAGTGTAGGGCAAAAGTTTATCCAGGTTGTGTGCTTCTGGACACATTCTGCAGTACAAGGAGGCTGAATGCAATGCAAAAACATTTAAGGGCAAGATTGTATAAACTATCCATTAAGAAGAACAGGTTTCAGACAGTTCCTTATCTAACACTTTTTAGAGACAAATCCTGCTGCTATCCTGGAACAGTTTCCTCCACAGTGGAACTGGTCTCATTCTGTGCACAAAAAGAGGAAGAGAAGCCCAGATGGCTGCAGGGCCAGGTCAGCTGCTTGGCTACAACTCAGCGTGCTGCTGGGGTCCACTGTACAAAGGCTGAGGGCACAGGACATGCACTGGCTAACTTCAGGAATCAGCTACTAGAAGATGGCATTGTGATATGCCAGACATGAGAAAAAAAAATGGTGTGGGCTAGACTAGAGGAGATTGATTCCTTCCCTTCCACCTCAATTATTTACATCTCAAATATGTGAGACAGGAGCTAGATACAGAATTTGCTCTCCAGTGACCTAAAATAACAACAGATTTGTATGTCCCACAAGACAGAAGAATGAATTTGAGAAGTTTTACTGCCAATCTGATGTTGAGAGGTGCTCTAAACTACTGACACAGTCACTAACACTGTTAGAGACACAGGTCGGTTAACACAAATCATAACCAAAAAGACTGGAAAGAAGAGAGGTAGTTTGTGACACTGTGGCTTCTCCTTAAGTCATGACTAGGGTATGCAGGAAAACTCAATATGCAGAAATACCTACCAATGATAAATTCTTGGATGGGGTCAAAAGAAGGACATGTTGACAGGTTCTCAGAAATCCACCAAACGATCTGTCAGAATGAGAGCAGGGGAGAAGATCACATCTCTATTTCAGCACGTGTTGTGAGATAGTGTAAAGCTTTGGTTTCAGCGCTAACATTTTGCATGAAGTAGTGATACAGAAATAAATGTTTTCAGGACAGTTTGGACTATCAAGCAGTTCAGGCAAACTAGCTCATGAGCCTCCTGGCACTGCCAAAACGTACCTGCAAATTAGGACTTTTCTTCTTTGGGTGTTATTATTCACGCTCTGAGCCCACATTGTATAAGATAACAGTCACTGAAAAAAACTTAGAAGAGGTTCTTTTCCCACCTGCATTTCCAAGTCTTCTGTGTGCTGGAAGTACAACAGGGCACAATGCAGAGCTGCCAATCTCTCACTGTCTTGTGTGCTGTTCTGCAGGAGCTGCAGTAAGGCAGTGTCACTGATGCTCACAGCATACATGCTGCCTTCCTGGCAATCCAGGACTGTTGATGCGAGTGGGGATCGGATGGAGCTGTTTTGCAACAGGTCAATTCTTGCATCCTCGCCTGGAGAACATTGGTTTGAGAATAAGAAAAGACTAAGAACATATAATTTAGCTGCTACCAGTATTTCTGTTACGATTCTCAGGTCCTCATCAGTTAGAAACAGTTTGGCTCTTGTACCAGATGTCTTCATATTATGCTGAAGAGGTGAATGGTGCTGGCTGGGTTAACTAAGTAAATGAAGAGCACAGTCCATACTCAGCTCTCTCCTTTCCTTCTGCTGAAGTAGTCAAGGTGTAGAGATTTAAGGCTTATAAAGTTGTCATATGCCAAATCAAGAGTATATAGGACATAAAAGAGAAAGGGACAAGGCCAAGAATAGATATTCAACACTAATGTTAGCACTTCAGCACATTGCTACAGTTCAGAACTGCTCACATGCAGAATTGTCATACAAACTTGTATTGGTGGATCTCTTACCCATCATCCATCCCAATGGCTAGCACAGGAAGGTTCTGTTCTATGACTACAGATTGAAGCATCATTTATTTATGCTGGTACAACGGTTCATCACCACAGTACCCTACAGTAGGATTCTAGACCCTTTGCATCAGAGTACTCAGGCTCACCATACAACAGTGATGCTTTCTACTCCTTTCTAGCAGAGTAGCATTTCATTATGTATATAAAACAGGTAGCTTCCTGTGATGCTGCCCCTCCATCAACTCCCACTACTTACCTCTCTTTCATCCAATCAGAAGAACAGATTTCTGTTTTCAAACAAAGCCCCCCCCCAGTTCCAAAAATAACCCACTTCCCATAAAGGCATGTTTGTTGGAAATGAAATAACATGCCTCTCAGATGAGACTCTAAATCAAATTGCATCAGCCTGATCAGGTGAAGGAAACACAGATTTCCTCTCCCCACACCCTCCAAATACACACATTTAGAGCAACTCAATTGGAGGAAGGAAATGTAAAATCAAATTTACATCTCCATGTGAAATCTGAGAACAGTGGAGAACCAAGAAGCATGTGCAAGGACAAGGGAAGGGAAACTATGAAACCAAGGCAAAGAATTCCAAATTCAGTGAAAGGTCTTCTCTTGTTTCAGAACTAGCCAGAGGTAAGTATGAAATGCCACTTCAGATTCTGTTTTTAAACTGGAAAGCGGCAAAAATGCCACGCTTTTTCTCTCTCTGTGCAGTAAAGCAAACATTGAGAAATACAACTCTCATGTTAAGAGATTTGAACAGGCTTTATTTACAATAAAATCACTTAAAGCAGCAGTTTTACTATACCTGTTAGAAATAAGCTATGGCACAGTAGGTCAGGATGCTGAATATTCAGGAGGTGCAGGAACTGCCCAGGTAAATAAGCAGCCACATAATAGTCTGTTTAAAGAAATAAGAGTGGTTAGTTTAGCACTCATTCACTTATTTGCTTTAAGAGGCTGTTTCACATGATCCTCATCTTGGCCCACTTCTCTCTGATGGAATTGATTCTAATCTAGGAAATGTAAGAGAAGTTAATTAAAAACTGCTGTTACACCAAACACAGGAAACACTAGCAACATATTTGGGTTTCCAGGGGAGCATTCAAGAGGCTGGAGATACTCAAGAACCCAGCAGCTGATCTCCAGAGCAGATTCTGAGGCAATTTCAGAGGAAGTTGCTTACTAATCATGAGGCATTGCAGTATCAAATGCCAAATACAAAAGTTAAGGAAAAAAAAAAAAAAAGGCAAAAAAAGAGGCAACAAAGTAACACAACCACTTCCACAAAATGCTTTCCTTCTAGAGAAAGGTTAGCCATTTGTCTCTTATTGAGGAGGGAGAATGGCAGACACACAACAGGGAAGTAACACAAGTAACTTACCAAGATTCATAAAAGCCACTTCCTTCAATTGATGAGGTTCTGTTCTTCCTAGAGAAACTGTAAAAGTTTTGTTGTAACCTGGGGAAAAATAATAATACTTTTAAACAACCCAAACAATAAACACCATCTGTTACTTGGCAGGCCTGCACCCACACAATACAGTTCTTTAATAGGCAGAAACTGGCCACACACTGCACAGCCTGTGTTCCTGTTTAAAGAAGCACTCCATCCCAGAGCAAGTTTGTATAAAAATACCTCCCCCACTAGAAAAAAAAAAAAACAACCACCAAACACAAATCCTTTAAGTAGCTGGGCTTCATATCTTAGATTGTTTATCTGCATGCCCTATTGCTCCAATTTAATACAGCTCTGTTTAAACACCAGCTAATTTCAGACCTGCTGTGTTTGCATGGGCTTTGCACCAGTGCAGCTGTTATTTTATTCTAAACTTGTACCATACTGTATATGGACCATATATTGTACCACACTATTGTACTAGATGATCTTTAAAGGTCCCTTCCAACCCCTACCATTCTATGATATAGAGCACTCAAACCTCCTCAATCTCTGAGAGAAGCTAAAGATTAAAATAACTAAGGAGACGATGACTGGCCTCCAAATGCCCATGCTGCAATACCCTGAAGGCTGAGTGGTGTTGTGATCAGAATTCTGCTTAATACTGCATGGATATTAAAGATAAAACAGTGACTACAGGACCACTAACAAAAGAAGTGGATCACAAACCATGCTACAGCCACTCCTCCAGGACTTTGATTCCCGGCCCTGGCAGACAGATATGCTTTATCTATGACACAAAAGAGAAAAATGATGCTTCCAAGACCAACAGCAACCCTACAGATGAGAAGGTACCTTAAGCAGTTTCTCACACAAAATACTGACAGAAGCTTGCTGGGAGTGAGTCAGTATACTCAGGATCACCACCCTATTACTTGCCAATGTAAATCCACGCAAGCTCACACCAGCACTGCAGCATACACCTGCAACACTGTGACTCCTGTGGTTGTGCTTTAACAGGGGGCAGGAAGCTTCCTGCCCAATTCACAGATGCTGCAGCACAGACTAAACTCCATATCAGAAATGTGGCTCATGGACCTGGTATGTTGCTGCTTCTGTTTGTCATCTCAGGACCAGTCTTAAAATTCTGTCATATGACAGATGAATCCTACATGAATTCGCAGCTCTGCACCAAACGACTCCATTCCATGAAGGTCTTTTGAGATGCAGCTGGTCGATGTCACATTTATCCTCAGATTCTTCCTGGTACACATAGGGATGTACAAGGACCAGGGCTGGCTCCAAGCAATGCAATCACCCTTCAGCTACACATCAAGCTCATCTGGAGAAATCAGCCCTTCAGAGCTGTACAGTGCAGAGGGCTGCTACACCCAGAATGGACTTCCCTAATCTGTTAATGTCTTCAAGGACACAAAAATGCAGTTCATTCAATCCCCCAATGTTCCAGCAACAAAGCAACATGTTAGTGCAGCTCTGACACGTGAAAAGTTTCCTGACACAACAAACCAAACACTTAAAAGAGAGGTGTGTTATCCACTTGAACACAATTACTCCATACTGTGCAGCTCCTTCAGCTGAGAAACAATTCACCTCTCTCCTCTGTCTATCAAGCAAGAAAGGTCTTGCAAATGCCAAGTTTTATTCTGATTGGATTAAAACAACGTTCTTTATTCTTTTCAAGTGGAAACAGTCTTATTTTTAAGAGCTAGAGCACTACTTACATAGCAACTATTCCTACAGTCCGTGGGTGTTGCATCCCTTGCTGTGAAAATGACGTGTTGAACTGGAACTCTGAACAGACATTCAAGCTAAGAGCTGCTGGCTCTATTTCCCATACAAATGCCTTATGGTGTAAGTACAACACACCTGCAAGCTCCCACAGATTTCATTGATGTTTGTGCTCAGCATGCCAGAAAGTCTGGCTAGAAATAGCCACGCATGAGGCCACTGGTTTGAAGCTACTTGTTCAGCATTAGGCAGGAAGCCTACTGTAGGAAAGTCAACTCAGCAGCAAAAGGCAGCTGCTGCCTTTAAACACCAGCCACAGTAGTTTATTGTCTGCACACTTTGGTAGTTATTTGTTTCGCAAGGCATTCTATGACTCCTTCAGCTAAGTGATGTTCTCCAAAATAAAGCATAACTTAAGAAATTAATCTTACCTTTATGTAAAAAATAAATGGAGTACGTTATTTCATGAGGAGTATCAGAGGCTAGACTACAGCACACACACAAGCCTCCTAGAAGAGACAAAAGAGGGAAAAGAAATTGACTTCACTTGAATACTTATACATTTATGCAACATAAAACTAAAGCAAGACTGTTTCAAATTAGAAACTACAAATAATCTCTCAGAAAAGGTAGAAATTACAGAAACATAATACATACATCTAATCTTCATTTACCTAGCAAAACACAAGAGAGAACAGAGGAGGCAATATGGCAACAATGGAAACCTGGATTCTGCTGTGGTCACTTCTTCTCTTTAGGAGTACACTCTTTAGCCATTCCAAGCAGAAATCATGGTTGCAGCTAGAAAACCGACCAACCCTTTGTCTTCATAGACTGCCTCAAAGATATTTTCCATTCAGGGACTGTCAAATATGCACAGAACACCACAGCAAAACACAGTTCTCTTGCTTTCTAAGTAACTATGTATCAGCAGCAATATGACACTACTAGAGCTTTCTCACACTAGAAATGATAGTCACTTCTCCCCTTTCCAGGCCAATGAGCCATAAATTCCTTATTTAGGAGAGAAGTCAGTCCTTGGCACAAGGGTTTTTTTATAGCCAAGACACTGTATCTCAAAAAGGAAAAAAAGAAACCCGTAATACTAATACAGATATTATTCTGTGTAACAATAAGGTTTCTGTATACAAGGTATACAGAACAGCAGCACAGGACAGAAAAAAAAGCACAAGTACAAAAAAAAAAGCATAGCTACCAAGGTATTTTACTTGGTTAAATGCCTCATACTTTAGAACACAAGGCTGTACTAAAGCTGGGATACAGATATGGCTGGGGCACGTCATGCTTCTGAGGAGGGTAAATACTTGGCTTTGAGATGCAATTTCTTTTTTTTTCCCCCTGCTTATGCTGATTGAATATTGTTTGATACAGTTTTGCTTGGATATCTGAGTCTTTTAGACAACAGACAGGGCATTTTGCCAGAGCACTTGGCATCTTTCAGTGCATGCATAATTTTTAAAGTAGCAGCATCAGGACTCATGAGGAAGACTGGAAGAATTCCAGCAACCCACAATGCTGTTTCATTATCAACAGCTCCCTTCCAACATTGAAAATTTCTTTCTTGTATGCTGGAGGCTAGTGCATACACTGTTCTGTAAATTGTGCAATATGCAAGTGAGTCTGCTCAGATTGAAGGGTTAGTGGGTAATATCTACAAGCTGAAGACAAAAACAGTAGCTGTGGGGACTATTAATAGGATGTGCATCTTTCAACTCTAGGATATTGGTCCAAATGTCAACCAGCTGAACTATGAACACTTGAAAATAACAAATGGTACTTCATTCATACAGACAGAAACAGGGCAGTCTCAGGTCAGCAACTGTTCCGAGTAATGTTGTATCTGATACTGTTTTGGCAATCAGAGCAGCCAGAGACTGAGAACACAAGACAAACTCCTGTTCTATCCTTACCATTTTTCTCTGCAAATTAGAGCTGGGTTGTGCTGATGGAGAGTAAGTTTGTTATGCTATTGCACCTGTACGTTAAGTGTTTCATGGGAAGGCAGAACCAGGCCTTCTACACTATCCATTTCAAAATCATTTGCAAACAGTAAGAGCTGTGGCTAAATGCCACAAGGTGTGAACATTCAACGTGAAGATGCATTTGGATTAACTCTTCAGAAATAAATGGGAAAAAAACCTCAATCACAACAAAAAATAAAGGGAAGTATTTAAAAATTAATTTCTACTGACACGAGGTAACAGCAAGTTACTGCCTTCGGCAGAATCAGGGAAACAACAGTCACAACTCTGCCACTTGATAAACAAACATCTTGCCAATGAAACAGTGAGTCACCTATGAAGACATTAAGTTTTCCCTAGGGAACTTGAACTTCAAAATTCTCATTTCTGTTTGTACGTAAGTGTTAGACATAAAGCTGTACCCGTATCTCAACACGGCATCTGAGTATCACAATTGAAATACAACATGGCACCAGAGCATTCTGTCTAGATGTACTGGCTTAGGAGTGACTTGTTCCACCTAACTTCACGCATCCAAACATCTCTCAGACTCTTACACAGCAAATGAAGAAATATGGATAGAAGCGATCTTCCTCCAAAGATACCTATTTCTCTCTATAAACAAAGCCCAGATGCTTAACTTTTTGCAGTAAAGTTCTGTGACAGTAATCCAGGGTTTATGCCACCTTACTGCCTGTATTTCTTTTAATACCAAGCAAATTTAACTTCTAAAGCACTGAAAGAAAACATAACAGCCCAGTGATGTTTAAATAATCACTGAATTCTTGACACAGTCAATTTCGAGACTAGAACTACTTGATCTCAGCTAATCTAGAACATCATAAGGAGTTTTGATCTGAATATGTTTTGTCTGTGCTGAGTGTAAGGACACGGGGCTACTTCTACTGCAGAAGTTTCAGAAGAGTGATTTCATTCAGGGTTCAGACTGGCAGTAGCCAATAAGAGTTTTATTAAATGGGAAATCACATGGAATACTCCATTTTGAAGTTATGCCAGTTACTCTTTGCTGGAGATGCCTGAATAGTACACACAGGAACATTAGCATTGACATTTGAAGCACGCCAGCAGTTCCACAGAAGGAGCTGTACCCCAAAAGCTTGCAGTCCAGTTTTGTAAATCACCAAATAAGACACACAACAGGGGACTCCAGAAACTAGATACGGTCTCAGCACCAAAACCATTTGCTCCAAGCTGTTAGTTACTCAAAACAGGTTGTGCAAAGTAATCTGCAAACAACATTCAATGAAAAGCCACATACAATCATGTCCTTTAGCATCCAAAACAGGTTGTGCAAAGTAATCTGCAAACAACATTCAATGAAAAGCCACATACAATCATGTCCTTTAGCATCCAAAACAGGTTGTGCAAAGTAATCTGCAAACAACATTCAATGAAAAGCCACATACAATCATGTCCTTTAGCATCTGTAACTGTCAAATAACGTGTTTTACATTAAGTGCAATGAAAAGTGCATGTGAAAGGTTCTACATCAAATTTAAATACCATTGCCAGATGGTAAAGAAGACTTCACTGCAGGGTAATCACACAACAGCACACAGCACACCCAAAGAAGTCAGCTGTAAAGCCCCTTCTGCAACTTGCCGTTAACCAACACAACTCTGGAGACTATTCAAAGGTTAATCAGATACCACCTCTGCCTGGCAGTATGGTCTAATTTAGAAGCAGAAAAAGTAGGCAGATGCCACTTGAGACCAGTTTTTAATCAAAAAGAAAGCTCGTGGCATGCATTAGGATGCAGGGAGCCTCCTAAATACTAAAGGTTTAAGTAACATTTTAGATTTAAGTTTAAGAATCAGATAGATGTTCCAAACCATTAAGTATGACATACTCGGACTGTGTCACATACTAACAGCAATATGAGGCACTTAGAATCTGTATTGCACGTGCTCTGTTTATGCATGTCCACTCTGTAACACAGTTATATACTACGTCAGACATCCAGACAACACATCAACTCAAAACCTTCGCCGAATCTACTTTCTAACGTATTTTTGGTCAGCTTGAATATGAAGTTGCTTCAACGCAGTACACAACCATGCTCTGCTACTTCAGGTGTTCCAAGATTAGCAGAAAAAGGTACAGTGTGCTAGACTGAGATGTTTCACCACGAGCGCATGGTATCAGTTTTTTCAAGTTGGACTGCCAGAAAGTTTGTGGGTGGCTATTTTACTGTTGGTGTTGATATATAAAACCCTGGGTACTGTTCAGCTCAACTTGGAATGCAACTTTGATACAGTAAAAAATAAAAAACCCTTAGCGAGAGAAATAGTGCAGTTGCCTTCTCCTCACAGTTATCTGTTAATTGTACCCTGAAGGAATAAACCCTCATACCAAAAACACACACACAAACACAAAAAATACAAATAGATATAATGCCTTATGAACAAATTTAGTAATCAATTATGACTACACTGCATAAGAATTACTAGCAGAGATCATTTTGACAACACTTGTATTTATTCATTACCTGCTTTACTTGCAAAAACCTGAAGATTCAGAGATTTAGATGCAACGTCTTGGTTTTGACAGTCATCGTATCCAAAATTCACAA
Organism: Urocolius indicus; assembly: GCA_013401255.1. Classification (NCBI taxonomy): domain Eukaryota; kingdom Metazoa; phylum Chordata; class Aves; order Coliiformes; family Coliidae; genus Urocolius; species Urocolius indicus. The sequence continues at coordinate 216,454 of WBNH01000696.1, forward strand.
GCCTATAAACAAATAAAGAGCACTAAATAAAACATTTCTCCATCCACAGAGATTCACCACAACACAGATCATGAGAACAGTCACTACGCAATCCAACCATACTAGTTAAATTATAATGAGACGTTCTCTAAAGCTAATTAAATTAGGCTTTACCACATCCATTCTATGCTGTTAGAAATGAGAATCCCAAGACTGCACTCTGCTGTCAGAAACCAACAGTTCTGATTACACCTGCAAACTTTATATTCACTAACTGCAGCATTCTCCAGCCACTCTTATACTCTGAAGTGAAAGTCAGTTCTGAGAAGTACTGGCAATCCAAACATTCACCATACCTGAGAATTTAAAGGCTTTGCAGCCTGACTCTATCATTCTTATGTCTGCACAGCTAAGCTGTGTTTTCCCATTTGGCACACTAATTTCAGTAGAAATACTGGAAAGGGAAGGCACAAAGTCACAGTTACATGGAATTTGTTATATCATGCCATTCTCTTTCAGTCTCACGCCGTCTTGTTTTAATGGTTTTACCTATCTTCAAAATCTGTAAGTTCTATTTTTGCCATGCAGAACGTGTAACAGAAAACTGCAGTCAATGTGCTTTGGATCTTTTGTTGTTGGGTTCTTAGGAGGCTTTTTCTCCAAGAAAGGATTTTCATCCTGTAGGCAAAATATTCACCTAGGTCTTCTGTTGTAATTTTGGAGGAAACAAACAAAAAAACAAAGCACTGAAGCCCTTAGAAGAGCTGGATTTTCAGTACTAAATGCAAGAGGATACACCACCCTTTTAGGGCAACCTGCCTGTGCAGCAGCATCACGCTGAGACTTCTGCACAGCACAGTCTGGGCATGGTGAAACAACTACCTTCATTTTCTGATAGCTTTGGCCTCACTTTTTATCCACAAACAAGCTCATTTGGAACGTAAATTCAAATAATGGTAGATGAATGAGGATGAGATGAATTACGACTGAGTAGCCAGACCACCCTGACTAGTATTTCCTCAATTAAAAGAGAAACTTAAGGAGACAAGCTCAGATGCAGTCACATGCACAGCAGACAGAAAGAGACGAATCATGGCCTTTGAAAGTGCAAGCTGACTGGAAATAGCATGATGGGTACAGGCAGTGTTTCATAGACTATAAAAAGAAGCTACTGGTCTGGTTAAGTGCCCAGTAAAATGCGTAATGGCAATTAAAAATTGAGAGTTTCCCCTGATGGGGGTTTTGACACCACCATGATAACATGCCCAACATCAAATGTACTCAGTTGGGTACAGAATGCTCAGAGGAAGGATGGTTTAACCTATAGCTAGCTCTTCAGACAAATAATTGTTTAAAATGGCACCAAAAAGCAGTCTAGGATTAAATTACATTTTACATTTGACCCTGATGAAAATGAGAGGAACTGGATGTTTAGATACAGTGTTTATATTTATGTTCCAGTATCATGCAGGCAAATGCAAACTAAAATACTGTGGTTTGGACAAATTTTACTTAGGTTTGTAAAACACTGCCCTGTACATTAAAAGAAAAGCAAACCAAAACATTTTGAAGAAACTTACTTAAATTGTGTGTCATTTACAGAAATATCCAGCTGCGATTCCAGCTGTTAACCAAGACCAAAAACAAACCTGTTATTTAATGAGGTCAGTATACTATAATTTAAATTTCAAACCAGTAAAATGTGGCAAACTCACATTGCATTAGATTCAACGCTTCAGTAAAGTTTACTTATCCCTACTCTAGTAGTCACAGTCACCCCAAAAAACATAACATAGATTCTTTTTTTTAAAAAAAAGAAAAGAAATTTTGAATATTTAACCTTCTGCACTAGATCAAATTTCAGCCACTGGGACACAAGTCAAGTAACAATTACGTGTTCGACAGCTGCAGTTTTTATGATTTGTTCTCTGTGTTTTGGCCACATCTTCCTGTCTCGCTCAGAACTGACACAGATTTAGAGCACGGTTTCTTCATCTAGTGCATTTGATAATACTCAGATATTGATAAGCAATCACTACAAAGTCATCAACATCACTTCTAAGTCAGTATCTGTGCAACTCCACTGAAGTAACCTTACCATGGCACAATCTGAAACTGACTAAATATATTCTTGAATATAATGCAAAAACCAAAATAAAGCTAAACCCAGTTTTCCTCTGCAAAAGTTACAATACTAAAAGACACTGAAACAAAGCTCTGTATCAGTGCCTGGAACACATAATCACATCCCACTAAAAACCATTCTATAATAAAATACTCGTGACTTACTATTGAGTTAAAATTTTCATCAGGATAAAACTGGATGCATTTTAAAGTGCTCTTTGATTCCTGCAATTAAGATGATGTGTTTTGTAACTGGTAAAATAGAAAGCATATCACACAGACTGAAAAAGGACTGGATACCCCACACGTTCTCCACACTCGGCCCGCTTTGCTCACAGATATGCAGAAGTTATGGGACAAAAGATGACTTTAAAAACCACATATAACCCCCCACAATAGCATTATGACATGCTTCCTTCCTGTCCCAGATCATTATCTGCCAATCACCTATAATTGCGTGGGCTCTCACTTGAAGCACAGCAATACATGTCCCTCATGCACACACACATTGTAGAAAGCGTAAAAAAAAATGTTTTCTATAGCTACCTATACAGCAAAAGGAAGCACAGCTTACTTTGGTCAGTTTAAAAAAGGGTTTTTGTTTCTGAGATACCAGAACGCATTTCTCCACCACAGTTCTCTTCCTGTTATTTCCTAACTCTCTTTTTGGTAGAGTTTAAAAAAAAAAAAAAATCGACTTTAATTTACACAAAACACATCATCAAGTGCAAATAACTCCTTCAGACAAAAACAAAGATTTCAGCATTTTCAGCCAAGAAGTCACCCTCATTTGGCCACTCCATAAGTCAGCGTGCAACATACTTTGTGGATGTGATTTTTTTGGTAGATTTAGATCTTTTTAAAGTAAAAAAATGTAAGAAACCCACTCTTTTTATTAAAAAAAAGCACTAAGACTACTGGTGGTCTTTCAATTTATATGCACAAATGCAAGTTAGGGCAAGTCTGGCTTTTGCTTTAGGTTATTTGAGGCAGGAATAAGACAAACTCACACTATTACTATCCCACACACTCAAAACTTTACTGTCATGAGGTAAGTGGGAACAAAACTACTAAAGTTACTTTTATTTCACCTTTCGAATAATGTAGAAGAGCCTTTGCTCCATCATATCCCATTGTGCCCAAATGAGATCATCTGCAACTCTGGCCCTTGGAAGCTGACCTGAGTTTTGAATCACCTGAAGGGAAAGAAAACACATTAGAGGTTGTCAAAGAAGGTTCTGTAACAATTATGCACAGTTTGTGCTTTAAAGAGAAAATCTATGACAGAAGAGGCACTAAGGGGTTTGGCAGAATATGCTACTTGTTAACTGCACAAAGTCCATCCTTGCTGTGTGCAAGGTGATTCATTTAAAGAGATCAGAATTGTAGTTTTCAGGGTACATCTGCTACCAAATATTTTCTTTGAGATGTCCTTGCTTGCAGGAAATTCACCACTTAAGCTGCCCAAAGTGAACAAAAGAAAAAAAACAGACAGCACTCCTCATCATAGAGAAGGGGAGAGGAGTGAAATACCACAGCCAGTACAGAACCAGATGCATATACTATTAAAGGAAGATGTGTTAGCTCCAAGAGGAATTTCTGTCTCAAGTCTCAGCCACATGATGAAGAGTATCGGCAACAGGAAAAGGGCTAGAATTGCGGAAAACTGTTGAGATTGTATGAATGACGATTGACAGACGTAGGGAGATTTCACACCAACCAAAACAAATCTGTTTATTAGAAGGACATCGGATCCATCTGTTCCTTTCTGGTTACACTTTTAGTCTTTACTCCTGTACTACAGCCTAGCATACAAATGTCATCTACTTCGAAACCAACGACAAACTTGGAGAAAACCAAAAGAGACTTTAAAGTGACTGAGAAGTCAGGATCTTTGTTTTTTCCTTCCAAGTCTATATTTGTCTCCACAAAGCAAAACATTGGCTTTTGAGACACAACTATTTACTGCATTAGATGTTTATCAATAATAAATCTTTTAAGGAAAACATCCGCAATTAATTCACTGAAGACAAATTCATGTTAAAAAGAAGAAATAAAGATGAGGGGGGAAAAGTGGTCAGAACATTAACAGTACTTGGAGTGTATTTAAGTTTCGTGTCTTTTGTTTGTTGGCCTGGTTTTGAAATGAATCTTCTAGTGGGACACAGGCTTCCAAAAGGTAAAGTTAAGAAGGTGACTATACAAATGTTTTAAATGGTTTAAATGTATATACACCATGTTTACTCTCAACATCTAGCATACATGTTCAGCAACAAAACAAAACAAATAAAAATCAGGTAACTTCCCTTACATATTACATGGTACACAGGTTTTTCAAGGAGATTTGTGGTTAGTGCACAAGTTGCCACACTAACTATACTTTCTTTAATATACCTTGTATTGCCCAAGTATAACACTACATAAACAGTTACCTAAATTACAGCTGTTCACATTTTTTATTACAGCAAAAAAACCTCAAAACCTGAGATTTGTTTAAGTCTTACCACTTTGTGCTCTTCTTCTGCAACAACAATGTCGAACTGTTCAATATCTTTAAAATACATAAAAAAATATATATATTTTTAACATGCTTTTTATACAGCTTATTAAGCAATCTCACCTCTTAAAATGCTTTAAGGACACATTATGGCCAGGAAAGCTCAACTCTAAGAGGAAATCTTTGATACATGAACAGAGGTGCCTACATAGAGATCTGGACTCTCTCCTGAGCTGAGGGTGGTCTCAGCCATACCACCTCACAGAAACATTTCTCTGCCCACAGCAGTGCAGCACTATCAGCACAAACGCTGACTGAAAGGTGCCAAACCAAACCAAGGAACACGCTTCAGAAGACAGAGCAAGCACAGCTGCATGCCTCTGACTGAGAGGACACCCTAGCCCTGTTTCACTTCCTAGCAAAAAGATCACCTTTCCCATTAATCTGGCAGTTGGCCGGTGTGAAGGGTGCAAGATTCATCCAACACACGTTACAAGTATTTCTCATACAGTTCACAGAACCCTGTGAATGCATTAAGAGGTGAACACTGCACATCTACATCAAGCTACTAAAGGCTGGTGTCTAGCTCACTAGAGAAGATAAGCCTCTCCGAAAAGATAGGAAAAGCAATCTCACTCTGCAGTAAGTCAAATGCAGGAGGGATAGACAGCCTTTTGCAGGCTCTACCCATTCCCTCCCACTGGATTATGCTGAACATGCAGAGTTAGCTGTATGCAAGGAGCTACTGTCTTATCCTACTTGTCATTTGGCTAAATCATAATCTGCCTCTCACAACTGATAGGCTCTGAATTTATATAGGCAGCTACACAAGTCTGGTTTTGGTGGCTTAGAAATGAAGATGACTGATGAATGCTTGAACTGAGCAAACCCTTGCTAAGCTGGCCATTCTGATAACATAGAAAAAAAAAAATCCCACTACATTACAGTTTCTGAAAGACATTCAGAATACCTAGATTATCTCACATCCTTTTCTTTCATCTCTTTTTTTCTAATAAAAGCCCACCAGAAATATAATCTATAATAATCAATCTTAAAGTTAAAAAATGACAGTGTACTTTCAAAATATGAACTCACATTTGTCTTCGGACACTAGCAAGAGGCGACTCTCTGCAGAAGTACTTCTCCCTTCAACTGGATAAAGAAACTATACAGAAAGTTTCACAGAAGTAAGTAAATAACCAGAGTAATTTAGAACACTTATTATCATTAATGGGTTTTTTAGGTGGATATTTGCATATTTTTAAATTAAGGCAGGCACATTAAAGACATTTAATTAATAAAAATAGCTATTATTACAGACTAATAGTCACCAATCATTGTCATTGCAAACTTCAGGGGACTGAAGAGAAACTTAAAAGTAGTCTTCATGTCAGAAATATTCTATATTAAACATTTTAATCAAGTTTCTCTTTTTTTTTATCATGCTATGAAGAAACATGAGCATACCATCTCTGCGACAGCTGTAAGATAACATGAGATATTTCTGCACTCAGACAATTTTTCACACTAGTGTAGAGGATTAAAAAAGGCTTTTATTTAGATGAGCTGAATAATTTACCTGTACTCGAACACAGCTATCCACAGCCTTTAGGACTCTCACATTATTAATGGGATGAATTTCAATTAGCAAGGTTAAATACTTGGATACTGCAAAAAGAACACGCTTTAGGTAACATTCTTTTTTTTTTATGCAAAATTTTGTTTTCTAAACAGAAATTACTTGGGAGGAAAAAAGCAAAAGGGTACAAAATTTTTAACAGTATTGAAACAATCCACTTGCAGTACCTGACTGTAACAGCCGACTTACTCTTTCTTCTTCTGTGTACTGACGGAAGCTGACCGCTATTGGAAAAAACCCAAAACAACACAACCACAGTGAGCATGAATATTTGATATCAAGCTTGTTAAACATTCTTTGAGATCAAGCACCATCATTTTTTTTTACTCAAAAAAAATGTATGTAAAATGAACAACAGAAGCTCCTCTAGATGTAGGCAGCATATTTAAACGCAGGAAAGGAAAGTGAACAAAGGGTCAGTGTATCTTAGAATCTTGTTTTAATAGAACACCAATATCATTACAGCTACATCTTTATGTTGTCACCTAATTATTGGATGAGGGATTCACTGAAATGCACAAATGGCTGTGGGCAACATATGAGTCTAAAGGGATTTAAATAGTTCTAGACCCATTATCCTAAACAACTAAATCATCTTATCGTGACACAAAAAAAACAAGTAATGATAAAACACATATTTACCCAATAATGTCCTTTCATTGTTGACTGAACAACTGATTATGTGTAGATCCCTCTCAAACATATAGAGGTGCTGCAGAGAAATACATTGATGCTAATTAATTTATTTTTCTTAACTAAATAAAGAAAACTATCTAATAAAGCCTTCTTAGGAAAAGCCTGCTGATCAATACACCATTCTTATTTTTAAAGCAAAGCATTTCACAGCCAGAAGAACCACAGCAAGTGAGGGAGGCCTGTCACAGGCTGCCCAGGAAGGATGTCGACTCTTCTTCTCTGGGGGGTTGCTAAACCTTCCTGTACAGGTTCCTGTGTGACCTGATCTAGGGGGACCTGCTTTGGCAGGGGGGTTGGACTGGATGATCTCTAAAGGTCACTTCCAACCCCAACCATTCTATGATTCTATGATTTCAGTTTTCACTCGTATCACTTCTCCTTTTACTCATTTGTTTGTTTCTTACTGGTTCTTTTGAGCCTTCTGTTCCCACTAGAGCAGCACAGCAGATCTTTATGTAAATAGAAAACTTCAAACATTTCATACTGTCTTGGGGACACCTGCAAAGGCCCGTTTATCATGACTCCAGACACTGAACTGCAGTACCTTCAGTTTTAGAAAAATTTCTTACACATAGTAGCAGCAAACAGATTGAAGATCCGCCCTTGATGAAAGCATAAAACACTTCTCAGCACACATCTTTCAGTGTGAAGAGGAGTGGAAAGGGCTCGAGCCGATTGTTTAGAAATAAAAACTGCAGACGATGCCCTTTTACTACTCCCAAGTTATTCAGACGCTCTATCATGTTCTGTATCTTAATACTACTGAGCATCATTTGAATACCTTCTAGGTCTCTACCTATTTCGAATAAGCATATACTCCTCAAGGACATATCATCCTGCGTTGCAAGGCATCAAAACCTGAAATGCTACAGCACCAGGGAGAAGCCTGGTATTGCTCTCACCTCGTTTTGTTTCGTTTGAAGATCATACAATCCAATGTGAGTATTTCTCTGATTTCCCTATGGATGAAAACAAATTAGCACTGGCAATGTAAATGTATATCAAGTTAAACCTATCTCATTCTCTTCTTTCCCCCCACTCCATTCTCTTCTTTCCCCCTACCCCTTGACACATTCTCACACGCTTCCTTGTCCTATAAACAGGCAGTTAATTATCTAATTATAAGAAAGCAAGGCAAGAAAGATAAAGATTTTTTTTTTATCTCCTTCTTAGAACTAACACGTGGAATGAAGCTGAAATGTGGCCAATCCACAGCCCAAAAGCCACTGAATAAACCAAGCGCTTCTCTCTTACTTTGGTTGTAAACTGGTACAGTTACAGGCAGCAGGGCCAGGAAGATAGATGTCTGTACAAGAATGAAAGGGGATGCTAGAGCCCGGGAAGATTCAAGGCCAGTATTCCGAACCTCACCAACTCAGTGGGTCATGGCTCCAAAAGGAAGTACAGAAGCATCAAACATCACCATGCCTTAGGAAAGGCCTGTTAAAAGGCTAAATATATTTCACAAGCTCAGATGACACCATTAGCCTGCTGTCTTTCAACAGAAAGGTAATACACATCCTTTCTAGCTTATTGATAATAACAGCCAATGATTTTGTTTGAAGCACTTCTAAGACTATACAATCAAAACCTTTCTTCTTGGTAATTTCTACCATGCTTTAAATTTTCAATTTAAAAATAAAGAACAGAATAAATTGTGCTTAGCAGTATATACAGTATACCAAAACAAACTCAAGTCCATTCATGTACTCTAGGTATAGGCACTAAACTGCTACACTGTTGAAATTAAATCCAGCCACACAAGCTTGTACTCAAACAGTGAGGATCATTGTTTTTATCTACAACTTAGGGGGAGAGGGGAGAAAACTGGTTATTTACAAAGTTATGGCATCTTGCTTTGTGAAGTTTAAACAAAAGCCTGAGTATTCTCTTTCTAAGAGGTCTGAGTGTCCCATTATTGTTGTGGCAATGACAGAAGTCTTTGACTTTTTATTTAAACAAGGAAAATAAAGTGTCTTTCTATTAGAAGGCCTGAAGCCTGTGTCGATTTCAGGTTAAAGCAAGTGCTTTGACAAATAACCTTTCTTCTGAAGAGTGTCTGAAATGCTAACGTCCCCTGTACTTAGCTACTGAAAAATACACTCTACAAGACTGGTAACAGGACTGTAACAGCATCCGTATCTGCACACAAGCTGTTTCTTTCCATGTTTACTCTAAAGATTCTTGTATTGCCTTGCAAAATGGAAGTGCTGACACTAGAATTCACTTCTGAATTAATTATCTTCTTTAGCAGGAACTATCAATGTCACAAAAGACATTCAAAACTACAGTACAATGCAATACTCTGAAAGAAGCTTGACAATAAAGCTCATTCTCCACTTCCCCTCGATTTCACACAAAATACACTTGATTTTTCTTCCTCTCAGCAGACAAAGGTTGTTCTCTATTTGCATCTATTAGGAAACAAGCCAGGGTAGTTAGTTTGCATCCTTGTTTGTGCACTATGTTCACTGACAATGTCACAGCCCAAGTTGCCACTGTAAAACCAATAGGAAAGGCTCACAGACATATAGCTGTGTCTTGCAAAAGTGGTAGCTCATTAGTTACAAATAATTTATCATGAAGGGGAAAGACAGAAAGATAAAAAGAGATTTCCAACTGCCATAAAACCTCAGCAAGATGTGCAGCTTGTTAGAAACTTAATTACATCATTATTTCTCCAGCAGAAGTTTAAGGAAACAGAAGGACTAACAGCAGACACTAAAAGCAGTCTGTTTTCCCCGGGTAAGCTTTCCAATGCGATCACATATATTAGCAGAAGAGAACAGCAAAGCACAGAGAATACTTGTATTCTAGAACAAGTTGGCAAATGTCACATTAGGGCCTAAAACTCTTTGTCACCTGCTAAGATGCATGCAGCAAGACTCTCCTTCTGTGTAAATATGGATACTCCTCTTAAAAGGTATGAAGTAAACCCCAGAAACACAAAACTGTACTCATGCATTGCCAATGGACCACTTCATAAAAGGAAAGTTTTTGGATCAAATTCTTGTTAACTCAGTAGTAAAGTGAAGAAAGACACACAATACTCACAACACTTGCTGGTTTTTAGCATTCTGCTCTAAAGAACAAACCAAAAAACAGAAGACCAGTCCTACTTTAAGGAATCACAGCCCCCCCAATCTCTGCAGCTAACACAGAGCTAAGCAGAGCTAAGCACAAGCATCAGGAAAGCCATGGTGTTAGCAGCTCAGGACACTGGGTACAGCCCGGGCCATCACATGTGCTCCTACAAAAACAAAGCCACTTAAGACTAACACGAGCTTTGGGGCAGACCTACCCACATGTTCTTATCATGCAGACAGACAAATGTGTATTGAGTCCATTGACACCAACAGCATCTGAGTGAGTACCCATTTCAGCTGGTGAGCAGAAATTTTATTGAGCCAAATAAACTATGTGTACCATATACTATGAACAAGTTCTCTCTGGGAGAAGCATGATATGATGCAATACTGCCTTAAGACACATTTGTTCTTTGTGAGAAAACTCCAAGACGTATCTTACAGTTTGTCCATTAATAAGTATAAAAAAAACCCACAGAAGCAAATAAAATATGTGAGGGTCCTTCCCAATAGAGGAATAAAGTGATTTGAGCTCCTCATCAGGGTGACTTACTCAGGTGAAAAACATCAGACTACTTCATCCTGGTAAGAGAAAAGGAAAGAAGCAGCTGCATGATCTCCTTTGGGATGGCATTTGAGAGGTGAAAACTGCAGCACAGCTGTACAGTTTGCCACTTCCAGTTCTCAGGCTTTGCCATCCAACTAGTCCTACCACACAGGCTGCAAAGGTCACTTCATTTCCAAAATTATCAGAGAAACTGCATCGAAGATTTTCAGTGACTTCCTATGCAGTCTTTATCCCCAGGTTCGGAGAACTAAGCCTAAGTGTTTAAACTCTCCTGAGTCATTGGTCTGTTCAGTCAATGGAGTCTAGTGGGTATTTGCCCACCTCCTCCACCCCACACACCACCCATAGTACAGGCTACAAGGGGCCAGTTCCTCTAAACTCCACCGTTTTGACCAGATCCCTACTGACTGCAGTGGGAGCTTGGACACCTTAGTATGAAGGCAGACACCTAAGTTTAGACATGATAATGCTGAGCTACAACTCACCCCTTGTGCCAGGTGCCATAGCCTGAATAACGTACAGGCAGCAGGGCCTCTGCTGTCCAGAAGTCCAAAAAGCTTAGTGTAAGATTCCACAAGTGCTAGAAATCCACGCCCAGTCCCTGATCTCTTGTTGGGAGTTTGACAGTTTACTTTCATTAAGTCTTTTTAGAGTTTTGAGCAATAGGAAAAAAAAAAAAAAAAAAAAAACCACAAAACCAAACTTCACACATTCTTTAGTGTTGTTTTAATGGTTACTGTTGTCTTGTACAGATTCCCCTGCCTATGCTTGTACTAAAGGAAACATCCACCCACAGTACAAGTATATTATACCTTGGTGATGGCTTCACCTCTTCCCTTAACTCTAGCAAAGCTGGCAAGTTTTAGGTTGCTGAGCCAGAGAGGAACGAAAGGCAGCCCTATTCTACTGGAGTCTGCTACCTCCAATGCATAATCTTCAAGGACCAAGATCCTCCACAATCCATCTGGGTCTAGAGATTTCTGATGTGCACAAGAAGCACAACTTGTCTCATCAAGGAGAAATTTTCTCAAAGCATTTAAAAAATCTCTTGGAACCATGGGCTTTTCAACCTAAAAGCTATAAATACACCACCGAGGGAAGAATCCTGTGTTAAAAAGGATAGCTCTAGAAACTCCAAGATACTAAATAATCAATGGTTACTTCACACTACTTGCACTGAAGTGCTATAGATGAATCTTATGTAACAGAAGAAAGGCAGAAGCAAGATTAGTGTTAGATAAGTGGCACCTGAACATCCATATTGGTAAGAAGAAACGTATTTCATTAAAGCAGTGCACATGAATTTAATAGTGAGCCTTCCCTGAGAAATTCTGAGAGTGAAAGAACATGCTGCTTACAAATAGTTACTCTGTTAAAGAAATGACGTTTGATTCAGGGTGAGATTCTGGTGCTCAAAGAAATCAAAAGCGAACACCATACCAACTTAATTAGGTCAGTACTTCACTCTCCATTTCATCATTCTTAACCTTTGTATGAAGTGGAGATGGGTATTTTCCCATTGCCCAACTCCCCAAATTGCAACCAGTCAAGATTATCATGTTCTAACCCTCCCTGTAAAAAAATTCGAACCACAAGGATTCCATCAGGCATAGCTACACACACAGTGGTGTTATTCCCTGATATTTTTACTAAGTTCCAAAGGTAAGTTCTTACCTTCCAGGTATAAATAACTTTTCCATTTCTTTCAACATTTACAATGTAGAGGGATGATAAATTCTCAGAAGTATCTGAAACAGTAAGTATGAAAAGGCACAGAATTTTCATTTGAGCTGGTTCATCATCCAATTTAAGCACATTTGAATTATCAATACTAAACCACAGTTTTACATATAATAATTTATTTGAATATGCCAAAATCACTCCCATCTGCAAAGGCAGACAGTATTCCTTACACCATGGTTTAAATCTGACAAACCTGAACACAAAACAGTTAAGGCGTTTCAAAACACACAGGTGGGAACGACTTGTGTAAACTCTGACCTCTTCATTATAATTGTGATTCTAATGACCACTACTTTTTGTGGTGAAAATGGAATGTGCTTCTTCACTATCTTCCATTCATAGAAGAAAAATAGGTTTTGCATTTATTCAGAACATGGGGTTCAAACACTAAAGTTGTACTCCAATACTCAGGAGATACAGGGAGATTGAACTAGTCAGAGTGAAGCGTCACTTACTCCCACCTGCCCCTTCAGCATCCCAAAAGAATGTCTAGAAACAAACTACATTTTCAGAGATTAAGTCTACAACAACACTCATCCCCTACTCCCCTAAGAAAAAAACAATCCAAAAAACCAAAACAAAACACCACCAAAAAAAAAAAAGCCTAAACACAAAAACCTAAGAACCACGAGATTAAACATCATTCAAAAGATGCAACATACCCACAGGTACAAAGGAATTAGGCAACGCAGGACAAGAAATTTGATGTGGGATGTGAATGAAAGAGAAGGGTTAAAAATGGAAACAGATGAGCAGGAAGCTAGGACAGACACAGAAAGAAAAAAGAACAACTGAACAAAGGAGTACAAAATAAAAAGTAAAGAAAAACACCTTTAAAAAAGACAAAGATATAAAATACCATACTTAGGGTGACAAAAATGCACGCTTTCCTCATGCTGCATTTTCTATTCACTGCAGCCACACCAAAAAAAAAGTGTTTATCTCAGAGGTAACATCCAGTAAAAGTGGAAATCTTGCCCTTAAGGTTGACAGCTGCATGATGGGTCCTAGTTTCAAGATAAAGCTAGCCTGTGGTTCAGTAAGCATCAACAAAAAGTTCTCCACAACTCTCAGCAAGCATTTCGTCAAGTTCAACACTATTGACTTCGCATTTATCGAGAAGCATTGACAGGAGACTGACAGGTGAAACCTAGTTTCACAAGGCTGGTATTATAGACTGGCTTGTACAGCTTGCAGTGATAAGAAAAAAAAAAAAAAAAAACCAACCTTTTAACCAAAATTGTCAGAAGGAAATGAAATCTGTATTTTCTTGACAGACGACAAGAAAAATTCTTAGTGTACATTTAACAATGCATCACTTCTTACTGGCTTCAGATCACTGAAAGCACACTACACCACCACATCAGGGCTTGTCAGTGCCGACTGAGAAAGTGTCAGAAACCATACACTCCACTCTTCTTAGTGGAAACTTCCCAGAATTTAACCACCACCTCAAACTTTCAAGATGAGTATTACCATCTCTGTACTTCTCTTTCATGCCACAGTTCCTCAGAACAGAATTTAGGAGAGAAGGTCCACAAAACATCTTCATGTCAAAGAATTTCTCTATCACTTGACACAGAGACGTTGAAAATGTTTTGTGTCAGAAGCAAGTTTCATGTCACTGAACACTCAGTGAGTCCATGGAGCCAAAGAAGTCTCTGCCCTTGGCAAGTCCTGCAGTAAAACCCTGCATGTAGAGTGTAGAATTACAACTTCTTCCTCATCCTCACAGCTGAGAGCAGCAGACGGAAGGCTGCGAAGGAACCAACCCAACCTGCCTGCTTGGCAAACAACTCTTATCAACATACACAAGAGAATGCAGAGGCTGCTTTCCTAAAGGCCATTATATGCAGCTTTTACAGCAGTAAGTGGAATAAGGAGAACAAGGCTGCTTCTCCTCACATGCCTCTTCCCTCTCATGGTCACAGCTACTGCCAGCTCACGCAATTACAAAGTCTGACATACTAAAAAGGGCTTCCAAGTCCTCAGGTAAAAAAAAAAAAAATACAGCAATGCAAGCATTTGATCAAACACACCTAGTTTCTTCTTATTCTGTCTTACCAGGGAGAATAACGGAACAAATAATCTGTATTACATTTTAACACGCTGGATACACTCGTCCCTTTCCCATTACACAAGCTAGCACCATGTTGAGATAAATGCATAGGCTGACTCATCGAATCCATCGCAGATGAACTGATAAATTAATAAGTTAACTGATTACGCATGGAGAGTTTCAGAACTTTACCTCAAACCCCTTCAGTACACCATTCAGAGATTGTCCTGTCTAGTACACGTGGAATAACTCCTAACAGATTTTTTAACTTATGACTTGGTAAATAATTTTCTTTTATTAAAAAGAAAAAAAAAAAAAAAAAAAAAAAAAGCAGATAGTTCTTGTAAGTTCTTACAAGTTCTTACAACCCTCACCACGGCAAGCAAATTGAGTATCCTGAGTCAGTTAAAAGCCACTGAAGCAACCGAGGTTTGAAGTTCACGCCACAGTGCACCAATGACCATTCTATTTCTACCGAAGCAATGGTTACTACAGCATTACACGGGGTTTGTTTGTTTGTTTGTTTTTCTTCCAGACTAAGGTTTCTGTCGCTTTCTGTGAAGCAGAACTGAGCCAGGGCCAAGAATACAGAGGGTCTTTTTTTTTTTTTTTTTTTTTTTTAACCCCCCCAACCCACATCAAGCGCTCGATGCACACGCTGCTGGGGCGGCTTCACACGTCATCTCATTGTAACGAGCGCTCGTTTCCCACACCGACAAAGGTTTCTTCTTCCTCACAAAAGGGGGATTTGGTGTGGGGGGGGGGAAGAAGAAAAAAAAAAAAAAAAAAAAAAAAAAAAAAGAGTCGTGCTAAAAGACACCAAAACCCCAACCAAGTGCGCGTGGAGAAGCGGGGGACACGCTGCGTGCAGAGCGGCAGCCACGAGCTCCTTACAAACGTCGCGCTGCCCCGCCTCAGCGAGCCCGGCCACCAGCGCCGCAGGGACGAGCCCCCGCGGGCACGGGCGCGGGCACGGACCCGCACGCTGCTCCGGGCCCGGCGGCCGCCATCAGCCCTCACCCGCCCCGCCGCGGCCGGNGGGCGGAAGGGAGGGAGGGAGGGACAGCGCTGTTCTCGGCCGGCCCCGCCGCGGCGTTACCTAGAGCCGCTGCCCAGCCCCGCGCCGCCAGCCAGGAGCCCACATCCTTCTGCAGGTCAAACTCGGGAACCAGCTGAAGCAGCATAACGCCCGCCTCTCGCCCCGACACGCCGCCCCACTCCTGCTCCGACTGCGGCGCCTTCCTGCCCGGCTTAAGCCGGCTGCTACGGGGCGGCCGCCTGAGCCGCCTGGGAGCCCATTGGCGGCGGCAGCTGTCCCTCAGCCGGCGGCGGCGCGGGGCGGATCGACTGTGCGCGCTCCCGCCTCCCTCAGCCGGCGGCGGGCCGGGGCGGACCGGCTGTGCGCGCCCCCGCCTCCCTCAGCCGGCGGCGGGCCGGGGCGGACCGGCTGTGCGCGCCCCCGCCTCCCTCAGCCGGCGGCGGGCCGGGGCGGACCGGCTGTGCGCGCCCCCGCCTCCCTCAGCCGGCGGCGGGCCGGGGCGGACCGGCTGTGCGCGCCCCCGCCTCCCTCAGCCGGCGGCGGGCCGGGGCGGACCGGCTGTGCGCGCCCCCGCCTCCCTCAGCCGGCGGCGGGCCGGGGCGGACCGGCTGTGCGCGCCCCCGCCTCCCTCAGCCGGCGGCGCGGAAGGGCTGTGCGCGCTCCCGCCTCTCTCAGCCGGCGGCGGCACGGGGCGGATCGGCTGTGCGCGCTCCCGCCTCCCTCAGCCGGCGGCGGGCCGGGCCGGGCCGAGCTCGGGCTGCTGCGGCACGCTCGGAGGCCTGGCGTTCAGGTCCCGCCTGAGGGACGGGAATGGCGTGAGCAGCGCAGAGCCTCGGCAAGGCGGGCGTCCCGCGCGCAGGTGATGTGAGGGCTTCATGTGGTTTGCCCGCTGGAGCGGGTGCCCGGGTTCCTGAAAGAAGACGTGGTCTTGAAACTTGGCTGAGAGTGCCTGTGGGTGAGGTCTGGTGCCAGGCTTCAGTTGTCTGGTGCCCACTGTCATCAGTTTCCCTCCTCACGTTCCCCATAGAAGTGTTGGGATGCTTTCCAGCGTTCAACAGAACATCCCTGCTTACCAAATTCCGTCGCTCTGCAATTGCTTGCTGAACAGATCGAGTCCCCCTGTGCAAACCCCTTTGTCTGAGCTCAGGGTGTCATCTCAGACTAGGCCTGGCCTGAGCCTGCGTTTCATCTGTCTACTAGAGCAAAGGAGGTAAAAGCTTACTGTAATCTTAAGGGGTTTTGTGGTTTGTTTGCTTGGGGTTTTTTTTTTTTAGCTGTTGAAAATGCTCGTAGCGCTGATAAGGTGCTATTCCACGGCTATCTATAGCTTGCCTGTAATTACCATTTCCCCTTCTGACGTGGATGGCTGATGTCAGCCAGCTAAAAGTGGTGTGTAAGTGGATAGGCTGTAAGGACACACACCGAAGCTTGACTTACACCGAGTACAGAACAGCTTGAGTCTGTTCTAAGAGGTAGTCCAGTACTAGGGTGGTTTTTTTTCGCCAATTGCTAAGCTTTGGAGCTATATAAAGACCATATGAGAATGAGGTATGTCTGGAAAGTGGCTGAAAGGCAGGTTGGTAATTGAAATGCAAAGCAGACATATGCTTTCTCTCAAACTCCATATTGACAACTTCTACAATTTTTTTACAATTTTGCCATGAGTTTCATCATCAGCATTCTTCCTAAAGCTCCTTGGATTAAGTAGCAGTGCAAGAATTTCAGCTTATATTTTTACTGTTGCAGAATAAAGCCTGGAAATGTGAAAACAGACAAAAGGTCCCAAATGGGTGCATTTTTTAAGAGATGAGGTGGGGCTAATTGACAATTGTGAGTATTTAAGAATGGAGAGGAAGGAAACGAAGCCAATGAAATGACTGATTCTGTAAGTATGTGCAAAAAGGGAAATTTTCACATGGAGAAAATCTCCTGTGCCCAGAGCTATGGAGTGCACTTAAAGCCTGGATGAGGCCAACTGGCAGGCTTATTCTTCTGCTGTAAAACAAAACAAAAAAGATATGTGGAGTTGAGTAACACTTTGCCTATAACAGCAGCCACTCCAAATGTGAAAGAAAAAAGAATGCAAATTAAGTACATCTACCTAGTTTGATATTCCTGCATTTTTTAAAAAAATCAACAGAACAACTGTCACTGTTCCTTCGTTTCAAAATCAACGTCACTTATTAGGGTTCTTGAAAGAGAGCCTACATAACCAATAGGTTAATTAATCTCTGATATTTACAGACCAAGAATCACATGACAATGCTGTGCTTCTGCTGTATCTTACACAATATGAGAAAGGTCTTTCGAACAGTAGGAGCTGCATAGAGTTAGTAGAGCAGCTGCTGTGTCTGCCATAAAACTTAAACTGGTGAAGATGATTAAAGGAAATTGGAAGTGTTCTTAGATGATGTGAGCTGGTGAGCAGCTATGCAGACAAGTGGGTGTGGGGGAGATGCATTCATTCATGGCGTGTGCGTAGTATCCATTCTACAATCCTTACCTGAGAAAGCTGTGGAAGAGTTTGTAAAGGCTTCATGGTCAAGTGTGCAGAAGGGAAAAACCTTTTTTGTTGAGGAAATAGTTAAGAAGGAAATTTCCCCTCAGACTGTTTTCACTGCAAAGGACTCTTCATGATTTTTGTACACCCAATGTGTTTGCATCATCTCATTGAAGTTTATAAATATGCTTTCTTGAGACTCCTGGCATAGAGTGGGGCCTCACCTCCAGAGCCCATCTCAGGAGCTTGGAAGCTTCTCTGGTGTTAGTACCTGAAACTGAGGCAATAGAAACTCTCTCAGAAGTTTCCTCATCTTTTCAGTGAGAAGAAGGAAGCGATAGCTTGACAGATGAAGAGATTTGAGAAACAGGAAGGGATGAGGCAATTCATGATGACTATCAGGGTTTAGAGATACAGAAATTTGAGAAGGGCAACCACCTAGAGCTGAGAATGGAGGAATTAATATGAGCAAGGAGCCAGGACAGAAGGAAATTAGTAGAGTGAATCTGGAAAGACAAGACAAGGGTTTATAACCTGTGTGATACCGAAGTCAGTATTTCCAGAAAAAGTCAAGATTCCTAAGTTTCTCTCTGTTGTCCAGCAAATTATTTGATATACCCTATTTTCCGGTGTCTTATCCATATAGAAAGACAAGATATTACTTCTTATTAGAGTTTCTTTGTTTCAAGTGGTAAAGGTTTCCTTGGGACTTTTTCATTATCTGGGGAAACAATTGATGTCAACATTTACATTAAAATGAAAGTCTTACTAACATGTGCAAGTTACCCCATTTTTCAAGAGGGAGAGAATTGCAGACTTGGGGCTGTACAGTCGTATATTTAAGGAACAGGTAAATGGTCTCATGTAAGAGTTTGCAACACCATGTAGAAAAAATAATCCACTGCTGCTCTTTGTGTTCAAGATACCACTATGTGTTAGCTACAGCCACTGTCACC
Organism: Urocolius indicus; assembly: GCA_013401255.1. Lineage (NCBI taxonomy): Eukaryota > Metazoa > Chordata > Aves > Coliiformes > Coliidae > Urocolius > Urocolius indicus. The sequence continues at coordinate 235,340 of WBNH01000696.1, forward strand.
TGAGTAGCACCTAATACTTTGAAGTGGGAATGGCGTTTCTTCTTTCTGTTCCAGTGTTCCCATTGTTATCTGCTGTTATTTTCTCCTTTCTGCCTTTAATATCTTATTGTCTCACTTCTGTCTTTAATATCTATTTCCTTCACAACTGTAAAAGTAATTCAGAGATGTAGCACTCGTTTTGTAAAACCCATTATTCCTAGAGCCATCAGTCTGGCTACGCACCTTAGAGGCCCTGTCTACAGGCACAGAGATTCAGGTTGGATTCCTAGAAGTACAACACATTCCTCAGAAACCACAAAGCTGACTCATTCAGAGTATTTCAAGTAATAACTCAGTTCAGTGCATCATACCACCTCAACCCTGATACATAAAAGCTGGATGCAAAAAGCATAAGCACCCAAAAAAACCCTTACACCTTCCTCAGCAGCCTTTGAATTGAGACGGGGGGCTGATGTATGCTTGATAACCTCTGCCAAGTAGATGGGGAAACAAGCTCTTGGTTTAAAAAGAAAACCAAATTCTTATCTCTGCCAAGTAAAATGAATGTTATAACCCATTTTTTACTTTTGCTTCTTTTTTGCGTGCACCTTGAAACTGAATAGTGAATGTCACTTTCTGTATATACTGTTTCCTTTTCTGATTGTCACATTCAGTTAGGCTGGGTTTCTAGAGCCAGGCTGAACTCTGCAAGCGTAGCAGCTGATCTCGGTGGACTGACCTCTGGGTCAGGGATGTGAAACTGAAGTTCTTAGAAAGAAACGGAAAATTACTTTTTTCTGCTTTAATCCAGAATCTGTTCCTGCCTTAGTAATGGAAGGACCTTCCTCGAATTTCTAGCTGGAGTGGGTCATGACCATGGTCAGGGAAATTACCAGAAAGTGGTTGTGGCCCTACTGATTGTGTTGTAACCAGCATCAGCATTTTACCACTAACAACAATTTTTGTGCTAATTGTGTATGTGCCTGTCATCACTTTTCAAACAGTTGATGTGGCAGGAATTAACAAGCTCATACTACGAAACAAGCGTGGTGCTGATGGGGCATTGCTGCCCGTACTGGCATTGATGGGTGTAACGTACCTCTCAACTCTTGACAGAATAAATCTTCATATATGAATAAAAACCAAACAGAGCCATAAATCATTTATATGTTCTGCTTCAGGGAATTATACTTAAGACTTCTTAAACAAGAATGAGTATCTGAAATAATTACATAAGTGCATGACAGCCTGGCAAACAGCTCATGGCTCCTTTGGGAAGTACTGCTTACTGAGGGCAACCTCTTTTCTTGCCATTCCAGCAACAGAGGTTTTATTGTTGTCATGTCTAGAGAGTGGTTTCCTTGCAGAACGTCTTCAGCCGGTCAAACACAAAATATATAAATAGTTTTCCTTGAGGAAGTGGTCCATGTGTTTATTGAACCCTCTAGGAAACAAACAAACAAAAAGAGATGCAATTAGAAATCAGTATTTTGGTAGTAAAAATGTCAGCATCTTTAATCACAAAACATCAACACAAAGTGGAGCAGTTTCACTGAAGTCGGTCAGCATCCATTACAGATGCCTGTGCTTCATGCGTGTGCTTTTCCATGCTTTGTTTAATATTTAATCATAAGAAATAGTCTTTAAGGAAAAAATTTCCATTTCACTTTTCATGCTCATATTGAACAGCACCTTCTTCTTTTAAACAGCTTCACTGAAGTCAACAGCATGCTCAAGCCAGTAACATCTTTCAAGTCAGTGAGCCTTGTGAAACAATTAAGATCTTCCTTCAAAGTGAGGGAGGGGAAGAGAACAAGACCTAATGAAGCCCCTGACTGTTGTCCAAGTGCCCTTTTTGTTTCCACTGGTTCTCTCTCTGTGGTCCCGGCTCTGAGGCTCCTTTGTTCTTTCCACAGACTAACCCCTGCTAGCACCGATGAAAGCTCTGTGAGCGCACACTGTCTCAACAGCTGTTCAAGGAGCTCTTTGCTCTGTGTTTATTCTTCCAGCTACAGCCTCATTAGGACTCATCAGTACTGTTTAGAAACTTGCCCTTTTTTCCTTTGTGATCTTTCAGTTTTGACTTCATTTTGCATTGCAAGAGGACAGTTTTGATACTCTGCAACAGACTTGCAACCCTTTTGGGGACAGATATATTAATGCATTTCTCAGCAGGTGACTTCCAATTTATTTCCCTTTTTAGGTGTCTTTTAATTGTGATTTTTATTGTAAAATATAAAAGACGTTTAGTACAAACACATTCCTTTGAAATTTAAGGCTACAGTGTGGTGGAGACTACAGACAGGGACAGCACAGGATGAACACATCGGTTGAATTTCATCTTGTTGAGCTTTGGCTGCTTTGAAATCAGAGTGGGAGTATGAGCTCTTTGTCTAGGCTCATTGTAGTTAATGAAGAAAGATAAGAACTCCAGAGGACAGTTGATACCGCCTGGTTTTGGCACTTACTTTATGGTGCATTTTGACTGAGTCTGGATGCTGAGTCTCCTTATCCTCTTCCATCTGCTGTCATGCCTGCCAGGAATGTGCAGCTGGAGGAAAGTGGGAGTGTCCCATTCCATGTCTGCCTCCAATTAGATCACATACAATGTCATATGGAAGAGGGCCCTGAGGGTGTGGTTTCATGAGCAGCTGACCTAACAACTCACAACTGTTGAAAGAATGGTCCCAGACTTCCTTCCCGCTCATTTTTTTCTCTCTACCCTCATCCCCAAGTCCTCTAGCCTCTTTGTTTGCCAGCTCTGCTGTGCAGCTGATAATGTGATGATGCCTCAGTGATCCAGCTCTACTTGCTAACTGACTAAACTCTACTTACTGCTTTTTGAATGTGTTCATCCTCTGGCAGGTTACAAAGGCATCACATCTCCAGTCACGGAAAGCTTTTACAAGTGCCACAGCCATTGGAAAGGGAAGGGGTGGCAGTCTGCAGGTGGTAGCAGGGAGGGGAACAGAAGATGACCTATATGAGCAGCAGGGAAGTGTTGGACTCACGTAGCTCATTCAGAGCCTTTGCCAAGTAATTTCCTCTGACTCTCATTTGAAAGAAACAGTCATTTTGTACCACCATTCCTCCTGTTCCTTGCCCAACCACCACTGGCATTGTTTCCAGACCAAATAACTGATCCAACTGAAAAATAACCTTGAAGGGAGAAAGGAGAAGGTGGGAGGGGCTGGTTTCAGTAATATCAGCTACCCATCAAGTTTAGTGAACTCTTATCCCAACAGAAATGAAAATATTCTACAGAACTGGGACCACTCACACTGAGCAAAAGGCCTTGGGAAAATGATCTTCCCAGTACTAGTGCTCAGGACAGTTGAAGTTTGTGCCAAACTGCAGCCTTAGGATGGGCTTAACTGTCTATGGAAGCACCTGTTTCTGAACTTACAGTAAGAGAGGTGTAAGCATCAGCTCTGAGCTGATAAAAGTAAGACAAGGAAATCCCATTCTTTAGCATCCTTGGCCTGGTTTCCTGTTTCCATCAGAATCAATAGAAACTTCTAGTTTTTAATACCTTATTTGTATGCTGTAACAGCCATTCCTCTGATACCATGCAACACTTCAAATGCATTCAAAGTGTTCTCGCAGAATCTGAATACATTTCACTGGCACGTCCTAAAAATATATTTTATTTGTTTTTCGTGGTGGTTCCAAGCAAATGTCACATTAATAAGCAGAGAGGGCTGAGTAGGTGCACGTCAGTAACCACACATGCGTTCTCTTTCCAACATGCTTCTAGAATTCAATCTGACCTCTTTGAACAATGAACTATTTATAGGATTCATAAGGGCCTTATCCTCCAACCCTGACTCAGCCAAAACTCACCACTGACCTTGACCTCCTCTAGTCTATTCTTACAGCCTTACTCATGTGAGGAGCTTTTATTCACTGACCTGACATGGGGAATGTATTCCTGTAAGTATGATTTGGCAGGCTTGGTTCCCAACTCATTGGGTTTTGGTAAATGTCACAGAATCAAATCCTCAGGATCCATGTGTTCATTTTACAATTAATAAATAGAAATAGAAAAAAAAAAACCAAGGAAAAATATGCAGCTGGATTCTGCTTCCAATACCGCAACAATAAGCTCACTGTAATTACGGTGGATTTTTAGAGAGTTGGAAGCTGTGCCTCAGCTTTTTTATTCTCTCTCAAGACCAGGCCAAAGCCATGGTAGAAAGCAGACTATGTCTAACTATTCCATTACTGGCATCAGAGGAGATAATTCTGATGCTGGAGCCCAGGACAGTTCTTGTCACCCAGGTGAATACTTACAAGCAATATCTACAAAGGGAATTATTTATTAGTTTTATGAAGGCTCTGCATGGATAAACACTACTCTTAGGCCTGAGTTGATCTCCTATCCATTCCAGCTCCTTCATATTTATTGGCTGTTGGCCCTAATACCCCGCAAGCAGCCGTCTTCATGCCTTGTAATTTCTTTTTTCCCAAAGGTCTCCAGCATCTTTCCATTCCTTACAAAACACTGCTGCAGTAAATATCTGTGCTAAGTTCTTTACAAGCACCTACTGGCCAGCCTCCTGTCCACTTTTTCCTTTGCACACTTCTCTCCTTTAACCCCAGTCAACAAATGCAAGCATTGAAATCGTCACATCTGACATGCTAACAGCTGCCCATCCACCCTGATGTTTAACCAAAAACCTGCTTTTCTTCTTTGCTGCTCTTCTTTATGTCATTTTGGGCTGCTGGCTCTTCACTCCCCTACAAATGCCACCAGTCCCAAATAGAGAAATGCTGCAACTGTGCTTTACCCTTCCCACAGAACTACTTCAGTGTTCCTGTCATGGCAGGAGAACAGAAATTGAAAATGTATTTAAAATTGCGTATGGGTTGGATCGCTGTACCTTCAGAAGCTGTCAATTCCTAATACTTCTGAGAAAGGTCCAAGAAACCCCACAGTTAGCAGCTTAAGGTATTCTGTGCTGGTCTTGATGTTAGGTTTCACTCTCATTTCCAGTAGTCAGAGACTGATTTATGCCTCAAAGTCTAACATTTAATATTCATGGGTAATCAGATGAATTAGAACTCTGCGTATTCTTGAGATCCATGGAAATGTTTAATTCCATTTTAACTTTTGTACTCAATGACCTTTTTTATCCACAGTCTAATTACAGAGTACATGAAAAATAAGATAAAAGTAAGAAAGAGAATTATTTAAGAAACTGCCATCATTTAATTGCTTTGAATTAACTTCAGACTCCTACTTTATCTTGCCTGTAGTACTTTCTAGTTTTCTGTGCTCTTTCCTAAGTTAATCACAATTAAACTTTTAAATTTGTCTTCAGAGAAGATGCTTTCTATGCTCTGGATCATTCTTACAGCTTTTCCTGAACATCTGGTGAAGATGAACTTCGAAAAACATTCTCTACAAAACAGAAATAAGATATATGCACCTGTTTTCTCATTCTGTCAGCACACCTAGATGATAAGGAGCACAGTTTCCCTTTAAATGGGCAGAGCTGTTTGTCTTATCATGCTCACGGTTAGGCCTTTTATAAGTTTGTCATTACAGATTGTCAACCACAACCTTGTGATTAAAAGTCTCCTAATTCCCAGAAATCTAATTTTTGTCTTAATTTTGTAGATCTATACACATGCTACAGACTTACAGTACTGTTAGATGATTAGATGATTTAAATGAAAACGTTTGGATATTAGCCCATGAACTTTCTCGTTCTTGAAGCGTGGTTGGATGCCTCCGGACGGCTTTTTAATTTACATTTATCAGTTTATATTAATATCTATTTTATTTACTCTGTAATACTTCTGCTATTATTGGTTTTTTATCATGACAAAATTGTGATTAACCAGTCTTCTCTGCTGGGGGAAAAAAGAAAGCTAAACAGGCAATTATTTGCTTTGCATAAAACTTACTTTAGACTAACTGTACTAGTCAGGTCAAAGGCCCATCTAACATCTTGCATCTGACAGTGGACAGTAAGAGATGCTGACATAAAGTATATATAATCACAGAATCACAGAATAGCAGGGTAGGAAGGGACCTCTAGAGATCATTCAGTCCAACTCCCTGCAGAAGCAGGTTCACATAGATCAGGTTGCACAGGAACGAGTCCAAGCGGTTTTGGAAACCTCCAAAGAAGGAGACTCCACACCCTCCCTGGGCAGCCTGTGCCAGGGCTCCCTCACCCTCACAGGAATGGAGTTTCTGCTCACGATCAAGTGGAACTTCTCTGTTCCAGCTTGTGCCCATTAACACTTGTCCTGTGACTGGGTGCACAAAAGACAGAAAGGACAGTCACTCCATCCTCTCAGTTCATACCCTTTAAGTATTTATAAGTGTTGATAACATTGCCTCTGAGTCTTGTCCAGGCTAAACAGCCTCAGTCTCACAGCCTTTCCTTGTAAGAATAAGACTGGCACCCGAACCAACCCCTGTGGAACTCCACTGGCCACAGGCCTCCAACTTGATTCTGTGCCACTGATCACCACTCTCTGGGCTCTTTCATTCAGCCAGCTCTCGATTCACCTCACTGTCCACTCAACTAAGCCACACTGCCTGAGCTTTCTAATGAGGATGTTTTGGGAGACGGTGTCAAAGCTTTGCTGAAGTCAAGGTAGATGACATTGACTGCTCTCCTCTCATCTACACAGACAAAATATAAAAGGTTCTGTTTCCTTCTGGTGTACCTTTTCCAGATTATAAAAATCAAGAATCAAGACAATCTGGAACCTGTTAATTATTTTGGCATCCAAAAGATCCTTTGACAATTAGTTTCATGGTTTAATAAAAGTGAAGAAGAACATCCATGTATTTAATTCTCCTGCCTGATAATTCTCTGTGAGGTACTTTGTTTATCTATTAAGAAAAGATAGTTTAGAATCATTCTCTAATCAGGATTTTCTATAAATTTATCACATTTTCCTTCCCTGTCATCTTTATTCCAAGGTGAGGAATCTATGTGAAGACTCTTCATACAAAATCTCTCGCCTACCTCATCATTATTACACTTCTTTCTGATTTTCTGACTGTATATTATACTTGAAATGGGATGCAAAGTCTTTATTCTTTGTAAATATTGGTTTTATTTCCTTGGGGTTCTCATGGATCCCTAGTTTGTATCTTTTATATTGAAATAAAGCTTACTGTAATTTGTGCTATGTCAGTGCCTATTTGCTTGTCAAATTCTCACCTAGGTCTTCTAATTTCCATTTTATACTTTATTTTCCATAAGTATCTTTTATGAAGGCATGCAAATGAGTGGTTTGCTTTTCACAGACACAGAAGCCATCTAATGTTAATTATCAATTGTGGTTCACACATTGTTTTCTTGTTGCAATCCCTGTGTACCTGTCAGGGCTGGCTTTAAGGCCTAGGGAAGGTAGTAGCTGTCTAGGAGGACAGACAGGTGAGGACATAAAAATCTCTGTAGAAAGTTTGTGCTTGCACCATCCACACTGAGAGCTTCAGGATATGAAGATAAACTGTATTCCTCAGCTCCAGTAGTACGACACCATAGTGTCACGTGAACACCATGGGGTTCACAGGTCCAGGTGCGAGGTCCTGCACCTGGCTTGGGGCAACCCACAGTATCAGTACTGTCTGGGAGATTAAGGAGGTGAGAGCAGCCCTGTAGAGAAGGATTTGAGGGAACTGACAGACAAAAAGCTAGACATGATCCAGCAATATGTGCATGAACCCAGAAGGCAACTGCATCACAAGCAGCATGGGCAGCGGGTCAAGGGAGGTGACTGGTGACTCCCTCTATTCTGCTCTAGTCAGACCCCACCTGAGGTACTGCCTCCAGCTCTGGGGTCCTCAGCTCAGGAAATACATGCTGGAGCAGGTCCAGAGGAGGCAACAAAAATGATCATAGGGAATGAAACACCTCCGCTATGATGACAGTTGTTCAGCCTGGAAAAGAAAAGGCTCCAGGAAGACCTTAATGTTACTTTCTAGTACTAAAAGGGGCATATAAGAAAGGTGGAGAAAGATTTTTGTACCCAGGTCTGTGGTGGCAGGAAAAGGGCCTATGGTTTTAACCTGTAAGGGAGTAGTTTCAGGTTGGACATATGGAAGAAATATTTAACAACATTGTAAAACATGGTAAAACAGTGGAAGAGGTTGCTCACTGGCTGGTAAGACACTGGAACAGATTCACCAGAAAAGTTGTGGCTGCCCCATCACTGGAAATTTTCAAGATTGGAAGGGATATTGAGAAACCTGATCTAGTGAAAGATGTCTCTGCCCATGGCAGGTAGTTTGGACTAGATGATCTTTAAAGGCCCCTTTCAACCCAAACCCAAACCATGCTATGATTCTGTCATCATCACTTGCCAAACCTGTTTTCTATCCTGCTTCTTGCCCAGCAGGAAGAGAATAGCTACACAAAATAGCAGTGCCATGCAGTTGCAGTAGGGTTTACATGTTCAGACATTCCTGGTGGGGACTGTGGGTAAAGAAACATAAAGGGTGGTGCTGGGCACACAAGCAGTGGGACTGTGGTTCCTGGTTATGGGAACAAAAAGCTTGCTTAGTTTTCGTGCTCTGAACTGTTTAAGGATCTCACGTTAGGTGCTCTAAACTGCTGTTTGGACTGGGAGCCTAAGGGGGTTACTTAATGACTTGTATGTCCCACGTTGTTTAGAGTGAACATTTCTACACAATTTTATTTGAAGAACTCTGTGAATAATAGCCTTGGGTGGTATTCTCAGGCTGGAAAACAACATTTACATCAAAAATGTAAATATAGCTTTAAAAAACAGATTTATTTTTTAGGAGCTAAATGCACCAAAGAATGCTTTCATCTCAGTCTGCTTGTTGTGTGACTTCCCTCTGAAGAGAGGTTACGGTTGTTTGGGTACCTTAAAGACACATTACAATTTAACTTATTCTATTTCTACTGTACCTAACCTCAACTCTGAATGTTTGGGTCCTCAAGAACGTTTATTTTTGATAATTGCCAGAATCTTCATCTTTATTCTACACTTTCAACACGAATACCTTCTCTGTATCAATATTAGTCTCCGGTCCTCAAAATCCTGAAGTAATATTTTTGGCTCTCAGCGTAAAGGTCAGCTTCATAGGTCATTTTAAATACCAGTATGTCTCAAATTGCCTGAACTAAAGCCGGTGAAGTCAGTGGAAAGTATCACAGCCTACTTCTGATCTACTCTTCGTCATTTCTGGAAAGGTTTGAAGTTGAGAAGTTGTTTAATGCATGGAAAGTTTGCAAGAGTAACCTTTCTTAAACTCTAGGAGGAGTTAGAAAATTTGCTACTGTCTCCACAAAACAACCTGCTGAAGTAATCATCAGGGTTACTGAGGAGGGTAGGCAGCGTCCTGCAGAGTTGCACTTCCAGCTTGCTGGTGGGGCCCTGTCCGTGCCGCTGAGAAACGCGTTGAGGAGGGCTGTACCGAGGCGCAGCATGCAAATTTAACCAGTTGTACTTTTTGCAGGTCACACAAGACCAAGAAGCTAACAGCAGTGTGTTTCAGCCTTTTGTCCTCTGTCTTTTATCTAAAGGTGGGATCCCCAAGCCATCACCATCTCCAAACCATGGAGAGCACAGAGCACTTATTCCCGAGATCCTCTCAGTGCTTCCTTTTCAGCCGTGTCAGTCTGTTGAGCTGCAGCTTGCCCAGCACACTTCACAGGCTCACTGGGCCTGCACAGTTTGCCTCTCACTTTCAAACCATCTGTATAAGAATATCTGTTTCAATGGGCTGCAAACACTGTAAGAGCAGCTCTGCTTGTGCCTGCTAGCTTTTGTTCTGTTCAGGGCCACAGCCCCACTGTAAGGACAGCTCTCTGACCAGCCTTTCAATGAAAGTTGTCACAGGAAGGGGAAGCTGAGTGTTTTGAAACATAGTGTTGTTTCTGGAAGACTGGTTTAGTCAGAGCAGAGTGGTCCTTTCAGGTAAAATGCCATTAATTCACTTATAGGTCCTGGGTGCTCAAAATTTGGAGTAACTATGTGACTCCTTCAGAGTGAGTTATCCATGATTGAAGGGGATGAGAGTGAGGTGAAAGACTTTATTTTCTCCAGTGGGGGCTACAAAGTTTCAAAACATAACCAAAGACTAATTAAAACATCCCAATCATTGGGAATTACCTGAGAAATTAAACTTGTGAAACTATTTAGCCAGTGGAGGAAAAGGGGAAGACTTGTTCCTCCCTAGGTGCTTTGTGGCCATCAATCCTGCAATACAGAGCCACGCAAGCAGTGTGTAAGGATAATGAACTCAGTTTGCAAAATGACAGCAACCACAAACTGTGCCTGCTACTGAGCTAAATTTGGCTTAATAGTCTGCAAAAAGGTGAGTTGTGCTCATAAAGGTGGAGGAAACAAGTTGGGTTTTCTCAGAGTTTTTTGGGATTGGACTAGATGAGAGCATAAATGTAGTAGAAGCAGAAAAGCACAGGAATTACTGCTGGGTCTGAAAGAAAGCTGCAACTTTTAGCACAGCTGTGCATGTATAAAGCATGTATCATTTTTGGTTAAAATGAGATATCTCTGAACAGTAAGAAGTAGATATGTTAGGGTCTGTAAGTACCACAGTAGGTATCCTCTACCTTTATTTCCCCAATAAAAAAAAGAGAATGTCATTGTAACTTAATTGGCTTATTGGTCTCAGACTGCCTCAGATGCTAGATTCATATTTCAGCCACTGTTACCCTGTGAGTATATAGTCAAAGCTACTAGGAGTTATGTTTTGCAGCATAATTTTCTAAACACCATAATGCAATCTTTGGTGAGATTTCTACTTTTCCTGACCTATCTAGAAAACAGAATAAATGTAAAGAGAATAAAAGACAGATATTAAAGTCTTGGAACTATAACTAATAAATATAAAAGCTGGGAAAAAAATTCTGTGCAGCAAAAAATAAATTAACGTGATTAGCAAAGCATCTTTAAACTTTCTTTTCTTAATTGAAACTATTCCAGAATTAAAGCCCCTTGAGGCATGTCTTCAGGCCAGTCTGACTGGAAAATGTTTCAATTTCAATAAACCACGGTTTGGTTTAGTCTAAAACTGGTAGGACTTGAAAAACTTCAACAAAACCTCATTTAAATATAGTAATGCCCCATTTCAGTAATGTAACATGTATCAACAAGATGTCCATCAGTTTAGTTGGCAATTTTGAAACATTTCCACTCTATACTTTGCAATCCTCTGAAGCATTTGAAAGCCACAAGTATCATGCACTTATTTTGTCTACTATTTAGAGCACAAATGTAGCTTACTTTCTACTGTTATTTTATGCTAGTATTTTTTATTCCTACTTCAGAGTGATTGGTGCAGTAAAGCTTTTGCTCAGAGCTCACCTAGAGTCTTTTATTCTGTTGGCTACTGGTTGTGCCTTTAACCTATGCTGGGGATTTACTGGTGAAAAACAGGTACATGATTTGGTTTTGGTTGGTACAAGAATTTGATGTAATGTTTGTAGCGTTTGCATTCTGTTTGCATTTTTACAGATTATACTTACAGGTTAAATATGGGTGCACATCTGAAAATCAAACATTAGCTTTAGACAGATGATTTGCTGATGAGAAAATCAGGATTTAAGGGGAATATGAGGGTGAGGGAGCCCTGGCACAGGCTGCCCAGAGGGGTTGCGGAGTCTCCTTCTTTGGAGGCCTTCAAGTCCCATCTGGACATGTTCCTATGTGACCTGATCTAGGTGAACCTGCTTCTGCAGGCGGGTTGGACTTGATGATCTCTAGAGGTCCCTTCCAATCCTACCATTCTATGATTCTATGAATGTGTGTGATGCTTTTTTATTTTGTTTCCTCCAATGTCAATTTAGAATCACTGTGTATTTTTGAATGTATCATTTCGGTTTCAACTTTCAGTTTTACCGTATTAGACAGTCAAGACTACATTCAGGTCAGAGCTTGGATTTTTACGGAGAAATGTAAAATGTATAATGAAAAATACTTGGGAAAACTCAAGACACAAATTTGCAAAAACTGAAGAAAGTGAAAGTCAGATTTATACACATTAAAAAAGTTACACCAGTGAAGAATTTGATTCAAAGGCGAAGCTTTGACTATTCAAAGGATTTGTCCTCTCTAAAGGGATGATGCAGACAACATGACTGCAACAGAGTATCAGGTTTCAGTTTGGTTCATTTAAACTTCTTTACCAGAAATGCAGGCAGTTATCCATGAAAGTGGCCAAACCAGGAATGTATTGTTCCAATGTTTATGCAATTTAAAAAACCCAAACAAACAGAAACCCTTCAGCCATTCTGTCCCACTCTGTCAACTCCTCTAAAGTCTTACAAAGACAAAGTGATATGGAATGTGTTTGATTTACAATAAAACTTTCCAAGAGAAAATGCTGAGGGCACAAGCCACTTTTCTGAAAATTACAATGACACAAGTGACCTCTTGTTCTGACAACTGTAATTTTAAGCCTCTACTGCTCTGATCTGTAATCAGGATGGGGAAAAAGAAACAGTGATGTGGGTAACACAGAATGGACTGGATTGCGTCAGAATATGGTATTTGTTTTTTTAGCTGACCCAATGTAATACATAACTTTCAAATAAAGTGTAGTTAGAAATCTGTAAGGATATTTCTTTTCTCTTAAATTCTTTCAGTTGTACAGTCATTTCAAGTTGGCCATTTACTTTCAGGATTGTTTTTACTGCACTGGTATAAGGGCAGTACTGGGACTGTAGTACTGAAAGGCTGGATGAGATTTCACGAGACCAGTGGTCCATTCACCTACACTGAGCTGGTCAGTTGCGTCTTAGACCATCCTCAATGAATGTATGCCTAACTGTTCTTAAAACTTCTGGTTTCCTAAAGACTTCCTAGTCCACAGCCTCCTGAGCTAACCTATTTTGATGTTTAACAATCGTTTAGGTTGGAAAGCATTTTCCTAGTGTCTATGCTAAATCTCCCATGCTATAAATGAAGCCAGTTATTTCTTGGTTTTCCTCTTGTGGCCATGAATAAGAATTAACCATCTGCTCTTCATTTAACAAGAGATTGTATCCTTCTTAAAACCTACCATTATTTAAATATATTTTTAATATGATGAGCATTTGCTGTATTGGATCTAGTTAGTGGCCTGTAGGCTCACTCTCCTTTCTCTATGCCAGCCTACAAGCTTTCCTTTGCAGTAAGAGAAGCTTTCCTTTCTGCTGGATGAATGTCTGCCTCTGTGTATATGCAATGATATAGCCATGGCTAAATTCAGTATCATCTTGCTCTGCTCTGAATTTTCACACTCATAGGGCAGATGTAGCAATGACCTAGGGTGTTGGCAAATACCAGTGTGCAGTGAATTCATAAATTTTACCCCATAAGCATAGCAACTGCTTACACAAGCTTAACCTCAAAATATGTAGATCCTGCCATTGCTTTAAACTGTGGAATCCTGTAAGACCATAGCAATGGCTTTGCAGATCAGGTCAAAATTTGATTCAGTGTTTTAAAAGACTAAAAGCCAAATTATCCTGTAAAGCTGAAGGAACTGACTTCCACTGAGTTAATCCTGAGTAACGCTGCTGCCCATAAAAACAAGTTTGGCCTCCAAGTATTTAACAGAGAGGATTAATCAATTTAAAATGTTTTCAATATTTCAGAAACATGAAAAGCTGGGTAAATGGAAATACTATTTTCTTTACATAGTTTTAGTTGACAGAGGAAAAAAATCTTTATCCCACTACATTTTGTCTAAGTGCAAGTGAGAAACTGTAGCTCTGCAGAGTGACTGTGATCATCCTGCCGTTACTCTGGGCTGTGTAGAGGCAACTTAGTGCAAGAATAGTAAATGCGAGTAGTAAAAACCTTGAGACAGTGAAAGCTTAAGAACAAAACTCTAGGAAATAACAAGTACGTTTGAGCAGGTCCCTTTACTTGTGTCCCCCTGTATGCTTTGAAATAGGATTGTCATGTACTCAGACTGCAATGGATCTGTCATTTAAAGGGTCAATTATGGGGCCTACCAACAAATTCAAACTGCCCAGAATCACAGGAATCATTAACAAACAGGGATACTTTTGAATGTCATAATTAAGGGGAAATAAGCCACTTTGTCCAGGCTGCAGAACTGATGCTACACTATTTGCAGAGATACTAGAGATCTCCAAAGTGGGACTGTTTCTTTCTTTCTTTATGTCTGGTGACAGTAACACAGTAACACATACTTCTGTAGCAATAACATCTGACTGTTTAAATGCTGGTCAGATTCTACCCTTTATTGTTGTACTAATCATCTTCCAGTATTGGTTGAGAAGTGACTAAGGCAGGTGTAAAGTGCAGACTTGGATATTCTGCATTCCCCTAGTCTTTCTGCAGCTCCAGACGTCCCTGCTGAGATCCAAACCCATATTCCTGAGTGTGAACTACTGGTGAGAACTTCCCCAGAGGCATCCAGGCAACACAGCCTTATCGATTCATTTCATACAGTTTCACACAAACCTAAGTATCCTGTTTAAAATTCAGTGGGATTTTTCCAGAAAGTTCAAGGTATTTCCATGTGTGTTAGAAGAACATAAAGAAAAAGCACAAAGGGCACGAAGAAAATGTGTGTCAGAAGCAACACAAAAACCAGAAGTAGCTCCACATCTTGCATTCAGTACTCTAATGCAAAACCCAAGCACCCAGTTTCCTGGTGAAACTTCTCAGTGCTGGTTTTCATGCAAACAAACTGCTGCTTAGAGTGCTAATATGTCTTTTGCTATGACTTGTGAGACATTTCACTGTTTTATGATGTTCTTTTCATGTGCTGTAGTGATCTATTGCCTACATAAGATCATATTCTCAAAATGCAGTCTTTTTAATGTGTGCACTAATGTTCTGGCAATTAGAATTGCATGTAAAAATGAAGATGAAAGTTTGCATTGTAAATTGGTTTTTAATGTGCAAAGCGTAGTGTATGCGTGGAGGTTCCAATTCAGAACCTCAGGAAAATAGATATAACATTCATTTTTTATAAATGAGCTGATAAGGAGTCCTGTTGAATATGCAAATATATGTAAGAAAGGGAAGAAGGATAGCTAAAATGTCAGCCTTGACATTTTTGTCATTGCTCATTTACATTTTTCACAAATGAAATGAAGTTGAATAAAATGCCAGATCAGCTTTTCTTTTCATTACTATGAAGCTGATTTTTTCATTATTAAAGTTAGATATTTAGTACCCATTGCAGAATTGATCTTTTTTAGCCCTAGCTTTAAGCTGTTCCTTACAGTGAAAGTTTTCCAAGAGTAAAAACTTTGAGATTTGGTTCTCTCAAAATGTGACACAGGATTCAGAGGAGAATTCCTTCTGCTTGAAATAAGCTTTGCTTCTCAAAAGGAAAAAAAAGCAATTATATGGTTTAGCTTTATTCTGTGGCCACTGCAGTCAGTAGGAAGTCTTCTACAGAACAATACCAATCTCACAGGGAATATTATAACTAGTAATAATAATTTGCTGCAGCAGAGCCTTGACTGCAAATTTTTCTTTGCATCAAACACACAGTCACTAAGAAATATAAATGCATTAGAGCTCTTTGGAGTTGCAAAAAGACTCAAGTCAGCTTTGAATTATTTCCAAAGGAACTCTAAGCCTCTCTCCACAGTTGTCTTTGGATCTTGCAAATGCACGTTATTAATTTTTTATTAAAGTTCTCTTTACTTATTTTGCATACAGCACAAAACATGAAAAGGTGTTTTAATAATATAACTACAGACATCTGAATGACAATCAAATAATAATAATTTCCTTGTTTGCTATTGCAATTGACAGAAGTAGGGAAATTAAGCCTTCCAGGTGCCGTTCTAAAGGAGAAAGGCCCTATCAGGAGGAAGGCCCTATAAGCATGCTGGTAGAAATGATACAAAATTATACAAAGAAGTGAATACCTTGTTCAGATTGATATGTTGGAGAAAAATCAACAAAACTTCTCTACGTGATGTGGCATTTCATAAAGCTTTTAGAGATGTTAGTGGTCAATGGGCTAGGGTTAGCCAGAGTTTCTAGTATAGTGATGTTTTCAACGACCAAAGTCCTTGAAATAAACGGAGGTATCATATAATAGAAAGTTCTCTTCAGAGTTCTTGGCTTCACAGGATTCTTGGCTTGACTGTTATGAGCAGTCTCTGGAAGATTCTGTATACACTCAACAAATGAGCCATAAACAATCTTGGATAGACGGACAAGATTCCAGTGATAAGCTTGAAAATGGTGGAAAAATTGTTCAAGATAGTCAAGTCTGAAGATGACAGCTGCAAATTGCAAACATTGAGCAGCTAGAATAGCTTCTGTATCAAGAAAGCCAAAATATATTTGAACTGATTAGCTTATAAAACAAAATTTAAGGAGAAGTTGTTCACTCTGAACCTATGAACAGAATGGAGGCTAGTAATTTTATGTGATACAAGGAATTAGGAGGAATCAAATGAAATCCTATCAGAAAACAGACTTCAACAAAGGGATGTACTTTTTCACATGATGTGTAATTGTGTTGTAGGACTTGACACCACAGAATGTTTTGCACTTGAAATAGATAGTGTCAAGAACAGGAGCTGGTAAATTCACAGGTATCATTTAGTAACTGTATCACAGTATGGTCAATATGTAAACACTAGTTAATGATCTGCCAAGTGGCAGTGTCTGTGGAGGACCACGCTATGGATGTATCATCTCTTGTATTCACTCCCTTAGCATCCACTCTTGGCCACTTTAGAGACAGGTGACAGGGCAACATGGACTCAGGGGAACTGTGGTCTGAACTATCATGACCAAAAAAAAAAAAAGTTTTAATACTTTCTTTGTTGAAATTTTGGAAAAAAACACAGGTAATTTTGCTGAAATTCAGTCTTTGACCTCTGTGTACACCAAATATCAGTACAAAAAATTAAAAGGTGTGAAAATAGAAAAATTGTTAATGTTAGGGCTTTTTAGTGAATATCACTGAGTGACCATTAACTGACCATGACCATGGTGGGAGACTGCCCACCTGTTGAATTTGAGGGAAGAGGGAAATGGAAAAGGATTTTAATGTATGTTGCTAGTAGCTACACAATGTCAGGTCTATTCTTTCTACACCTTAGAATTTAATCCTATTTCAACTGACATTGTTGGAAAAACTCCCTTTCTGTTGAATGATTTCTCCTGATAGCAAAATTGACCTGAAAATATTCTCTCCACTTGTCTCACAAACAGTTGTTTAAAAATGTAGAAAGTAAGATACATTGGCCTTTTCAAGCTTGGTTCATAAATCTTTCTTATTCAGCTTTAGTAGAAATTAAAGCCTTAGTCAGTAGAAATCTAGGCTTAGTAACCACCTACCATAATCCATTGTGAATGATAAATTCAAAAGGTGATGAGAAAACAGTAACTGAAAATGTATCCTCACAAACATTTCCAAAAGGTAGGTTCTTCTGTAACAAACAACTGACATCACTGGTAGGTGAAAATGAAGAAGAATGCATTAGCAAAAGCAATGTATGTTAAAATGACAGCAAAAGGAGTGAGAAGATAAGTATTTGGCATTCATAAACCATAATCTACATCCGACTAAATTATTAAGTAGTAATAATAAAAAAAAAAATCTGACCTTCAGAAAACTATTTTAAAACCCCAGGTTTCTGAGACTGATGCTTCACTGTCTTTCATGCAGAAACTGAAAGTATTTTACAACGGTGAAGCCTCTGTGTGCATTTTCTGCCAAGACAGATTACAATATTTATGAGATTTATTTTATTTCTGCCTTTGCAAATTATCACCAAAGACAGAATAAAAATTTACATCAGAATCCCCTAATTTTAATGTCCTTAAGCTTAAGTCTTCATTTCTTTTGGCTGCACCACAGAGAAGAGATTCAGAGTTCAGCAGCTATCGTTACACTCCAAACAACTGGCAAAGCTGGTGCCAAATAGACTCAAGTAGCACTGTCAGTAATTCCCTGTACCCTTTCTCCTGTGGTTGACCTGGAGAAGTGTTCATGCTGGCTACCTCCATTCCTCCTCACAGAGCATGTGGAATGAGAAGGCTGAGAAGGGCTGGTCTCTGGCAGAAATACTGTTTAGGATAAAAGGCCACAAATGTCTGCTCCCACGTTGTCCCGTCCCTTGGCTAACTGTTGACTATGTAAGAATGTACCGCAGAAATCGGATTGCAGTTGTTGCTGAGGGTGTCTGCATGCAACATGTGTTGTCATTTGGGACACTTTTCAGTTTAAAATATGTCTCTCTGTAAAATATAAACTAGGCTGTTCATTATTGACTAATTACATTTGCTTAAGCCTTTAGGGGATGAAATGAGACGAAGCTGTAAGAAATATCTATACACACATATACTGCTTCCTTTTAGAAAAAGCCAAGCAGTTGAAATCAGTGGAGCCTCCAGCATTCTGGTGATTGCTGCTGCTTAGCTGACTGCAGAAAGCAGAGTGTGAGCTGTAAAGCCTGGTAATTCCTGAACATGTGTGAAACGAGGAAATGCCACAGGTTTATAAGCTGCTTCATAAGCAGCCCTTGGAGCAGCCTTGTGGCAGGAATGGAGCAAAGGGAGAACACTGATGCTGAGGTAGCAGAATTATGCTCAAGGAGAAAAAGAATAAGTTCACATTATCGCTAGATGTCAGAAAGTGTATCTGTGGTCATTCAGCAAGTCAAAAGCACCAGCCTTGCCCCAACAGAAAGTCATATTAGTAACAATAAGAAAACTTTCTGTTTTGTGAGGCACATGGGAAGCATAATGTATCTACAAGAACTCTGAAGTGAGACTGAAGGAAGAGACAGCTAGGATAACAGTCTGGACAAGCTCTGGATAGGTGAACTGTATAAACAAATCCTAGAAAATATTCTTGAGGAAGGAAAATATTCTTGAGGAAGGTTTGGTATCTCTGCTGCCGACTATTCAGTGAGAAAACTCAAAGGATAGGAAAATATAGCTTGTAATTTAATGTAAGCCTTACATTATGTTACATATTTAATGTAAGACTTACATTATGTTTTGACAAACCGGTTTCACTTACTCTATTTCAGAGTACGAGAAGATGTAAAAGATGTAAGACCACAGAGGAACAAGAGGACGATACACTTAACATAATTTACAAATAATCTGTCAGACATAGAAAAAAGCAATGCTATGCTTTTAAAGAAACCAAAAAACTTGTGTATGCCTGGTAGAAAATTTCTTCAGTTCTTACAGACATCTAAAATAAAACCAGATAATTGACTGTAGGAAGTGGACTAGGCCTAAAAGAAAAGGAAACAGTATACAGATTTAGGGGAAATCCCACAGGACTCATGCTGGTATGGTGCTGACTGAAGAATGTGCAAGAATCATTTTTGAAAAACCAAACCAAACCAAACCAAACAAACCCAATGCAAGGCAGAAACAGAAGGGTTTGGATTTTGTGTTTTTTTCACTCTGCAGACAATATCAACAATAAACTTATATTAAGCCTGTGCCCATTTGTGAGGCTGCTAGCAGAACCTGCAAGTATTTGGTAGTGGGATTACTTGAAAACAGAGGTGACCAGGACTGCTCAGACTTTACTATTGCACCAATTTTAATAAAGCAATTCAGATAAATAATTCTTTACTCAGCAAGGAAATGAATCACAACGGGACTGCATTAGGCAGCAACATATATGGTGAAGCTGTTTCAGATAACAGAACACATTAAATATCTCAGGCATTTCAAATATTTGAAAGGTATGAAGGTTTCATACACACACTTACAGCCTGTATGATTCACAGGTCAATGGACTTTGAAAACTATGTTGAAACAGCAAAGTAAACACTAAGGCAAATGAAGATGATTAAGACCCTATCTTGTTTTACCTCACTACAAAGCCACACCTCTGCCACGTGTGTAATACAGAGCAGGAGGATCAATTTGGCAAAAAAAGCAGATGTTGAAGGTGAACTCAACCACCTCTCGTGAAAGTACAGCTTGTGACAACTGAAATGACAAGGTTAAAGAAAAGTAACCGTAGAAAGCCTTTAGATCCTATCATCAGAGACAAAGAGGCAGCTCATTTGAAAACAAGAAAATGATATAAAACCTATCTTTCAAGTCAGAGAAGCCACATTATCTCCAGATTTAAAAGGATATTTGAAGTAGGACTACCACCCTTTTTCTCACTTAGAAACCTTATCTGGCACAATACAGAGGACTTCTGTATTTATGTAAGATTTTGAGGTATGCAGCAGCCCTTTTCCTGATAAATCTGATGGTTTTGCAATGGCAATAAGCAAGCACAGGGATGAGTGGAGGCTTGACATAGTTTTGGAGACCCTGGACATTCACAGCATATTGGACATTGTGGCTCCATGTATACAACAGGTTTGATGTTTCCCCAGATATTGTGTCTGTGTGTGCACGGTATGATGGCACTGCCCAGAAATTCCAGGCTCATTCTGTAGGTCCAACACAGAGGACATTTATTCTGCATATTGATTCTCCACTGACAGTGCATAATGCCAATTCAAACCTAAATAACAGCAAGACATGCAAAATCAGAGTTTCATCTACCTCTGCATCTTGCCTCCAGCAGTGACCACCAAGTGAATGTCTCAAGAAGATTATGAGGACCCTCTAGAGACACTTTCCAAAATATCTTTTTAATATCTAGTGATCAGTTATTCTAGGGCTTCCTAAACTAGATGCTGTGCTTTGGATTGAGCAGCCCTCAGTGTCCTTTTCTGCCATGAACCTATCAAATTCTTTTTTTTAATTCAGATACATTTTTAGCATCAACAATGTCCTGTCAGGAGTTCTGCTGGTTAATTATGTGATGAATGATGACACAGCTCCTTTGCATAGAACCACAGAATGGTAGGGGTTGGAAGAGACCTTTAGAGAACATCTAGTCCAATCCCTCTGCAGAAGCAGGTCCACCTAGATCAGGTCTCACAGGAATGTGTCCAGTCGGGTCTTGAAGACCTCCAAGGAAGGAGACTCCACAACCTCCTTGGGCAGCCTGTGCCAGGGCTCCCTCACCTGAACAGTAGAATAGTGTTTTCTTGTGTTTAAATGGAACTTTTTGTGTTCCAGCTTCATCCCTATCTTCTGGCTTCATTTGATATCTTCCATATTTTCTATTGAAAGAAACAGTTATTTCCTATTCACCTTGTCCAGGCTACTCCTGATTTTATTGATCTCTAGCATATGTTCAGTGTTTTTCATAAGAAAAACCTTCATCTATTTATTCATCTTGTAATCACTCCATATCGTTAAATATACTTGCAGCACTTGTCTGTGTCTTTTACAGTACTTCTGTATCTGTCTTCAGATGGATACGTTAACTATAAACATCACAGACCTTGTGGAAGTGTCATGTATTTCTACAACAGAAAAAGGATACTTCATGTTCTTGATTCCTTTTTTAGTGACTTCTAGAACTGTTTGCCTTCATTTTAAGTTCCTCTACAGTGAATTTTTTTGCTTAGTCATTATGAGCTAGGAGATTCTTCTGTGAGTCTGCAATCAACTGTGGTCTGTATCACTCTGACTAATTCAGAGTCAATGGCAAACGCTTTCATCCCTTTTTGATCACTATGTGGTCTGTGCTGAGCCATGCAGACTTCAGCACAGAGCCATATGGGACTCCACATGTGATCTCTTTCTACTGTGAAAGGCAACTATCAGTTCCTCCCCCTTCTTCCTATCTTCTGTACTGTTCTTCATGTCTGATTATCTTCCTCAGGAGCCTCGAGCGAGGCAACTTTCTGAGTGCCTTCTGGAAATATGGGCAGATGGTATCAAACAGATCTGTGTTGCCCATGTGTTTTATTGACTCTGTCAGAGGACTTTGGTAGGTTAGTGAAGCATGACTTCCCTTTACAAAACGCATGTTGACTCTTCTTCATTGTACTATATTTATCCTCCTGTCTACTAATTCTATTGTTTATAATAATTCCTTCTGTTTTAACCAGTACTTGTCATTAGTTCAAAGTAGTGAAGACTGCCCTGGAGTCCTGCTTAAAAACTAGTATCAGGATAGAATCATAGAATCCCAGAGTCATAGAATGGTAGGGTCAGAAGGGACCTTTAGAAATCATCTAGTCCAACCCCTCCCTGCAGAAGCAGGTCCACCTAGACCTAGATAGTAAGCACTAAGTTTAGCAATGGCTTCTGCAAGCTGTCTTTTATGGCAGATGTATTAAATGGATACAACAAATTGGCTCTGTACTTTTGAAGGCCACGCAGGAGAGAGCCCAAGATGCCATGTCCGTGCTACGGCACGGGTTGAGCAGTGCTGCTGGGATCAACCCATTTGACAAGCCTCTTAATTATAATCCTGCTGGGGTTGAATGAGGTTGGAAATAAGAAAAACCTCCCAATGTTACAGCAGTGAGGTTTTGAAACCATCTTCTCCTGTGGCTAGTGGAGGGAAAAAATGTGACTCATTTTGAGATGAAGCTTGACAGTGTTATTAATTGGATTATATCCAGGTATGATATGGTGGCAGCAGCTTGGAGTTGGTGACTTTTGGTACTCCTTTCCAGTTCTTACCCTATAGTTATCATAGGAGGAGTTAGTGCCTAACTTCAGTCCCACAGATTTCAGCTACATGTTAGGCTATTGTGCCTTTTTTGTTCTGTTACGGATAGCCTGTCACACTCCAAGCATGTTGTGTGGCATCTGACATCCCTGATGGAGATGGTGATGTAACAAATGTTAAATGAATTGCAACATTTTTTCTATGTTTCATTAAGAACACTATATGTATCAAATCATCATGCCTAGAACAGTACTGCAAATAGATTTCTGTAGA
Organism: Urocolius indicus; assembly: GCA_013401255.1. NCBI lineage: Eukaryota > Metazoa > Chordata > Aves > Coliiformes > Coliidae > Urocolius > Urocolius indicus. The sequence continues at coordinate 258,057 of WBNH01000696.1, forward strand.
AGGAAAACATCACTAATGGTTTGTGTATAATTTGTATTTCCCTTGTCAGTTGAATAATTCTTGAGAATTCTTCCTTTTTGGGGAAACTTTCTTTCTGAGCTAGATTTTGTCAGCAGTCAGAGAGTTCATAAGGAACCAAGGACTGCAGGGGATCTCCAAGGTCAACTCCACATGATGGTCTTGGAGGCAATATCATTAGAAAATTCTCTTACAGAAAAAAAACCAGCTTCTCCTCTTCACTCTGTAATAGCTGCTTGAGAACTCCTTATTTTCTCAGAATAAGATCCCTAATTACGTCAGGATTTCACAGTCTGTTTTTATTTATTCTTATGATAATGTTTTCCTTTAGCTTAGGTAGGACTTATTTCCCCTTGATTTCTTACATCCCTTGATATATACTAATAGAGCAGTCATATCCCTTTTCAACCTTCATCTCCTTATTCTCTGGAAAGAGAGATTTCCCATTCTCTTTTTTACAATAGTAGCTCCTCAGCCTCATTACAGACATACTAATAAAACAACATTTAAACTCATTTTATTTGAATTTTTCTATCAAGTCTTGAAAAATTCAAGTTGAAACATGAGTTTACAGAGAGAACTGGCTTTCCTACCTCTATTCAACCTGATTATTTTTAGCTGAGTATTACTGAATATGGAAGCAGTCCAGTTTACATCCTGGTTTGATTTCCTGTTTACATGAGCCAGTCTGGTGTCACCATCATATTTCTGGACCACTCTGAAAGCGTGTGTGCAGCCTTCCTTCCACCTCTGAGGAGAGCTGCCCCACACAATAGAACTTTTGTTGTGCTCTCTGATAACAAAATATGAATATTGTTGAACACAGTATATGTTAGACTTCTGTCACTTTGTGAAATGTGCACAGATATAAACAGCAAACCCCTCACTGAAATATGGGAGAAAACTTGTGTTACAGAGTAAACTCAGAATTGAACCCATATTTGTTTGAAGTTAATATAAAACCAGACCTGGTCACATACAGAGTGGTTTCCTACAGTACAACACTCATGGGCTTAAGGGGGAAAAGCATCTTTCTTTCATTTTCTTCTCTTTTTTTCTCCCCCTCCCATCTGTTTTTGTTTCACAAACCATAAAGCTTACTATTTTCCTTAAGAGGCTATTTAAAACATTTATTTTAAATCTACAAAATAGTCGAGAACCTGAACTGCCCATTATCACTACTAATGGTCAGAAAAGCAGGCATTTTACAGGAGGAGCTCTTAGAGAGCTGTTTCACCAGCATATCTAATGCATTAATAGCAGCAGCCTTAGTCCTTGCGGTTATTGGCTTTTTTAATAGGACTTTCAGGATAAAATGGAATAGTATGTGCGTCCAGAGAATGCTAATGCCAGGTAAAAGAGCTGTGTTTCATCATTTTGGATCACATTTTGTCTAATCATTTTTAGTTTTATGTTCAGTAAAGGCACATTTTAGAGAAGTGAAAATATTTTACTTTGTACTGGTTAATTTAAAACTAGAGACAAATCTCAGCCTGGGGTTTAAGGGTAATAAAAATATTGATACACTAATGGATAAGAACCTTGGCATAGAATTGGTAACAAACTCATTAATTCTTTTGTTCTTGAGGCTGATATACAAAAACTAAACATGATAAATGATGTGAAGCTCATTCAGTTTTTACACAGCTTTTGGATTCATTGATGCAAGATTTTAGTACTATGATTTTTTTTTAAAAGGGATACTGCAAACTTCATTTGTGTTTTCCAAATCAGATTTTGAGTGAGTACCTCCCATTAGAAAATCCAGATTCTTCCCGGTGTCTGCTCAATGTGCTGATTTTTCTAATGATGCTTTTTCTTGTAGTTGCAGACAAAGATTTGAGAGCACAAATACCTAACGTGCCCTGTGTTCAGGCTTCCCTTCTGCTGCTGGTATTTCCATTTCAGATGTGTTTCTGCCGTGTCTGGGGAATACCCTCGACGAAAGCTTTGTCACAAGGAGGCAAATGAGGTTCTCCCAGCACAGCCCACCACAGGGCTGCAGCTGGCTGCTGCCTGGCAGCAAACCAGACCTGTGTCACGTTGTGTCACGTTGTGTCACACTGTGTCAAATGTACAGCGTAGGCACAAGATAGAAATATTCTCCCTTCAGAAATTGTTCATAAATTTTCATAAAGCCAAAAGATAAAGATGGAAAGTGGCTCCTGATTTTCCTGATCTTTTGCCCAAGTGTGGAAAGCAGGTATCCTACTGGAATCAGTGTTCCTACGTTAGGAGTGATATGTATAAATAAGACTCATCAGGCTTCTCAGTGATTTCCAACCAAACTGTGATAACGCAGCTCTCAAAAGGACACACAGCAATTTATTTGGGGCCCATAAGCTATTTATTTTAATGCTGTTAATACTTTGCAGAAAATATGAATTGTATTCTGAAACTCTTTTTTTCATTCTTCAAAAAAAAAAAAAATCAAACAAAATACCTCAATCAACATGGTATCTCTAATGATATCTACAGATGTATTTTAAGTTAAATGGAAAAAAAATTAAGTTTGTACTTAAAACTACTGTTTTAATTTTAGAACTACTTATAGTAGAGGATTATGTTGATGATCAAAATGCACATGCTTATTTTCATTTCAGTTGTGTGTTAGCCATACCTAAAAACCACTTTACACCTGAACGTTGCTACAGTAAGTAAAGCAGCAAGAACAAAGTTTCTTCTATGTATGGAAACTGTACATATGCTTGTGTGTGTATGTTACAGTTAGAGAGGAATCCAAATTAGGCACTGATTATGAAACTTGGTAACTACAATCTAAAATATTGATTAGCTGTCTAAGAAATGTCACATTTAAAGTGTTTTAGCAATGTTATGCAATGAATCCCGAGAGATGGTGAGTAAATGAACAAAAACTAAGCAAGTAAAATTAAACTGTAGTAGCAGTATTTTCAGTGGTAACTGTAGAAGAGCAATCTGTCATTGCCTCAGTGAGAGTAATAAAGGCAAATGTCAAGAAATCCAGCAGTCACATGGCACTTAATTAGTATGAATGGAACATATTATGCAGACACTGATCAGGTCTTTATGACTCACTTAAGATGAGATTAGTTTCGGGTTTAAATCAGAAATTCAATGTATTTGTTGTACACAAAGGAGAAAGTGCATCTTCCTCAGAAATACCGTCCCCAAAGTCCTTTGTGTTCACATTGAGCATTTTGTGTATCCACAGGGATTCCTGTTTGTTAGTTTGTTACTTATAATCTAAGTGGTCAAATTGTAACTCAGGATCTCCCCCCCCAAAAAAACCCTATAAATTATTTTTAGCCTCTTCAGAAGCAAAAGTATACAAAAAGTACTCCATGCTGATCTTCCTGAATGTTTCATTTAACTGTTTTCAACCAGCATGAAACATTTTGACATTTGTAGAAAGACACATTGCGTTTCAGTTTGTCAGATCAAAGACAAATGTTTCATTTGGACTTAGTTTTTATGCCTACCCTTGAGCTGCTCAACAGCTTCTTGGCATTTATACTCCACTCTTCAGCTCTTTCATGTGCTGAGTCCCTATCCCGAGTTGTACTGTCTTCAATGGGAAAGACATTTCTGCATCTGTAAGTATAACAGTGCATTGTTTTTGTCAGAAAGCGGAAAAACTTTGGCAAAATTGTTTCCTGTGGAAAATTGTTTCACAGAAACAGCATTTTCCATTGAAATACCACACTTAAAAAAAAAAAAATCCAACCAATTGCACAGAAAATACATTTCAAGAGTGATATTTTACAACTTATGAATGTCGCCTTCTCATTTTTATCCTAAATTATCTCAATTACAAAACTATTTTTCAGACTCTCAGTACAGATAAAATTAATTGGGAATTCATGTACAGGATATATTGATCACAGCTTCAGTATAATTACAGTCATGTGTTAAGAATTAAACACCACTGTACTCCAAGTAGGTAGTTAAAATGGAAGAGTTTGTAGATTGTCACACAGGGGAGGAGAAATTGGTGATGAAGTGAGATATCATTGTGACGTAGTCATGCCAAATCACAAGGAATGTGCAGAGTCTTGGATTTTCTGGACAAAGGAAGAATCAAACCATAGGAGATGGTGCCACTACTCAGAGTGGTGGGGTTCTTACAGCCTTCTCTCACACTCCAGTTCTTTGATTTCTTTCTGTGACACAGTTTTGGGTAGATATGTGGTGGGTTTTGAACAGGGGTCCAAGCCACACAGACAGTGCAGCCAAACATCTTTGAAGTGGGCCTGTGGTCCATTTCAGTCTTCAGGGAAACCTCTGCAGCTTGGTAAACTAGGCCATTTAGTACCCCTGCCTGTTGGCTGGGCATGACCATGGTATCTACGCAGGGAAACACAGTTACCAATTAACACAGGCTTTCCTTGTGGGAACACGAGAAGTCACCTTATACAGGAAAAAAGAAAACAGGCTGTCTTCACTCTCTGCAGCAGCAGATGAGTAGTCCAAGGAAAGGCAAATTGAGATTAATAGCAGTGAAGCTGCAGGTGATCTATTTGGTTTTCTCAAAGGGTCGAACTTATCTGGATTCTTAAGACACAAGCACAATTTTCTTCAACGGGTTTTGGTTGCAACTTCCTGTTCTATCTATAGGGTGAGTAATTCGCCCTGCATCTCAGAGCTCTCTTTTCCATTCTCTCCCACAACTACATAAATACACACTCATGCACACATGCTAGATTGGTCAGATGTCTGGGCTTAACCCAGACAGTTTGAGTTTCAGATCAAAAATCTCAGATAAAGCGCTGCTTTTCCTGCTGTAAGTTTAGGGGTTTGTGTTCACAGCACAGAGACGAGACGGCCTGATGCAACATTTGCAGGGCTGGGGGAGATAAAAGTAGTGCTAGTGGGTTTGTGCTCAGGACTGTCTGGCAGCCCTCACCAGTACACATGCATATGCAAACAATGCTGGGCAAAGTTCTCCACCCAGCTATTTCTAATTTCATATATGTTGTTCTTTGGCTAGTGACGCTGCCTGGATTGAGGGGCTTTTTTTCCCTTCTGGATTGTATACACTTCTTATCAGTTAACCCAAATGAAATGTCTCTGAAACACTTGCTAGTCTACAACAGTTTATTACAATGCAGCAACAGATTATGAGCCAGGTCAGACTGATAACTAGGTCCTGTCAATGTGAGGCAATGACACGAGATGCAAATGCAATAAACCGTCATCTTTCTCTCCTAATTAAGTCCTCTGTAACTTTATTCTGGGAATAAACGAGCAGAGTGAAGAAAACCATACCACGTTCAAGACTTCATCAATTGGTTTCTTAGTCTCAAATATCAGTTTTCTAAAGTTACATGCCATCTGGCACTGAGAACAGGTTTGCCAGGGCAACTGCTGAGCAAATGAAGCAACCTTCCTGAAGCAGACAGAAATCGAGCAAGGTGGCACGAAGAGATTGTATGACGATCCAAGTCACAGCTACTCTTAGTGATCTCTGTGCTCGCTGACTCACTCTGTTTCTTTAGTGCTGCTTTTTGACAGAACGAGGAGTCTCGTAGAAGGAAAAGGAGAATGAAGAAAGGGTTTAAAGCAAGAAAAACAGGAATCTTTGTGGCTTTTCAGGGCAGAGTGTTCAGCTTGCTTATGGAGACTGGCAAAGGGCACACAGAGGAGAATGAGCTCTGACAGCAGGTGTGCTTGTGTGGGGTGCTCAGACTTCAATAAACCTCAGCACAGAACTGCTGCCCTTTCCCAGTTCATTGACATGTCCTTGTATCTGCTGCACGCTGGCTTCAGGAACTCTAACTGCTAAAAAAATAACCCTTTTATAAGAGGCTGAACTCTGCAGCAAGCCATGTGAGACAGCTAACCCTCTCAATTTATTTTCCAACCTGCCTCCCTTCCAGAGATGACTGGTTCTGCAGCAGATGCTGGAGAAGGACATGTGTGTCTATGCACCAGCAGCTACAGTTCAAGGTCCTCAAAACTGGCCTGCACAAGGAAGGTGATGGGTTGATGTGGATTAGATTGGGCCGAGGGTGGTAACACACCATTTTCTGGTGTAGAGACGGTAACCTTTGGCAGTCATCTGAAACAGTAATATCTTACACTTGCACACTAAGGCCAAGCTTTTATGTAGGTTTGTTTTAGCAGCAAAGCCAGCTTCCATTGAATGACCTGAGAAGAAAAAACACAGTTTTTCTCCAGGGTTGTATCACTGCTGCATTTAGTTCTCTCAGCTAGTTGGATGTGTTGTCCATCAAGCGATTGAGCTGGTGCAACTGCAAATGCACCACACCACGGTAGGTGGGAAGGAGGAGAAAGTGGGTTATTTGGCAGAAGTCCCTTAACCCGGTTACGCTTCCCAGCGTGGACCTTCATCATTACTCTGTGCAACAAAGTTTGATTAGGTCAACTGCATCAATAAAGACCGTGTAATTCTTCACCGAGAAAGCTATACTTTAAAGGCTTTTAGTTAGTATATTTATTATGCTAATAAAGCTATACCCACCTCTAATTGTTTTGCTTTGCAGAAGCAGAACTTATACATGTAATCTGGACACTAAACATCTTTATTTATATAAAAATATATATATACGCACATGCACACAGTCACAGAGGCGGGCGCAGCGCCCGGCCCGCAGCTGCCCCGGCCCGCTGCCTGCCCACCGCCATGTTCCCGGTGTTTCCCACAGCGCTGCCCCCCGGCCCCGGAGCTGTCGGAACCCACCGCCGCCCCATCGTATTCCAGCCAGAGGAAACCGCACTTCGGTCCTCTTCCCCCCCCCGCCTTCCAAGTGGTCCCTTCCAGAGCTCCATTGGGCGCCCTTCGGAAGGTCCCATCCGTGGGAAACGGGAGGGGCAGGCGGTGCCGGGCGGGGCGGGGCGGCCGTGTGCGCAGGCCGCCACCAGTAAGGCGAGGCGGCCGCCAGAGGGGCCAACGGGCGCCAGGCGAGGGCGGGGCCGGCTGCCGCCAAGGGGCGGGCACGGGCAGCGCCGGAGCGGCGGCGGCTGCGCCTGCGCGGCAGGAGGAGGCGGGGCCTTCGTCGTGTCCCTGTGTCGGCGGCGGCGTCCAGGGAGGGTCGGGCAGAGGGAGGGGAAGGAGAGGAGAGGATGGAGCGGGCGGCAGGGCGGCCGTGAGCCGGGTGGGGAGCCGCGTCACGCCAGCAGGCCGCGGGCAGGCCCGGAGGCGGCAGCGGCCAGGCGAGGCAGCGCAGGGCAGGCGGTGACGGTGCGGTGCGGTGCGGTGTGGCNGCCCCCTGCCCGCGGGGGGAAGCATCGCTTCCCGGGCAGTGACCTGCTATTGTATGGCCCCGAAGCTCGGCCGGCGCCCCCGCGCTTCTCACCACTTTTTGATCTTGGGGGGGGGGGGGGGAGGGTTGCCGCCTTAATTCACCCTGTTTCCTGCCCCTAAACCCCGGCAGGGTTTGTCCCCCCAGCTCC